>LGRX02008328.1:0-27886 GCA_001247695.2 Cymbomonas tetramitiformis | reverse complement strand
GGATCGGGGCAGGGGCTGGATTGGCTCACCTGGAAACCGCGTACTCTACACGCCACTTACCTATGGCCGGGGATGAAAACGGTACGTTGCAAGAAGCAATAGCGCAAGCTACTTCATCAGCTCCGCGCAGCAATCGAAGGAGGACACCGAACGTCAGCGCAGCTTCATCGGCTCCGTCCAATTGCTCTGTGTAGATTGCGAATGCCTGCTTGCCACATGGAACGTATCTGTTCCAGTGGTACTTTTAATAGCATCGGCAGTCCCTCTTAGCATGCCACGTGGAACAATCTGGAATTTCTGTTAATAGCTAGTGGTGCTAGTGTTAATAGACATGCCACGTGGAACAATCTGGAATTTCTGTTAATATCTAGCGGTGCTAGTGTTAATAGTCATGACACGTGGACGATCCGGTCAAATCTGTTAATTTATGACCGTTTAAAGTCTGCCAAGTGTTAGTATCCGGTAAAACTGTTAATCCGAGTGCCACGTGTATGATTCCTATTAAAAGTATTAATTTTCTGTTAATATTCCTTACATGTGTAATGATCTCGCGAGGGGGGCCTATTTCAACTCCCTCCGGCACCCCTCCGATTAAGTGTTAACATTCTGTTAAAATTGTGTTAAATTAACATTCTGTTAACATTCTGTTAACATGAATTATATAATTCCTTAACTTTCGCCCAAGCCAATCATTATCTACCACCGGGATTTATACCACCACTATTAACAGTTCCTACCCGTTAACACTTTTTAACACATAATTAACACTTTTTAACACTTTATTAACAGAAATCCTCAGTGGTGTGATGTGAAGTCTCGCTTGCTCGAATTCACGAAGTTGTTGAAGTGGACTTCCGCGTTCAAGTTTGTCACGCGTCCTCCATTGGTCGTGAGCTTTGGAGTAGCCAGTCCAGCGAACCTTCCACTCTTCCACCTCCTTTCCTCGAACAGACCGCACTCGACGTGCAAGAATGCGCTCAACGTGTGCTTCCTTCTGACCGTCCACTACCACCTCTTCAGGTACTGCTAGGTGATCGCGTGCGGCAAAAGCATCTTGTCCGCTGGTGTACGGTTTGAGGCGATGTTGAGCGAACACGTCGTGAATCCGCCAGTGAGGAGGGAGGCGTAGGCGGTAGGCTACTGGAGCTCCTCTGTCGGCTTCTGGCATGGCCATCTGTACATCGCTGAAGAAGCGTTCGGTCACCGGAACTGGTCCATGCCAGCGCTTGGTCAGTTTCCTACAGATGGAGCGATCCATCACCTTCTCCGTAAGGCGTTTCGCCTCTATCCAGACCAGATCTCCAACAGCATACTCCCGCTGCCCGTGTCTGCGATCAAACTGTTCGCGCTGTCGCTGTTGAGCCAGCTCTAACCGCTGTCTGGCGTCCCGCAGCTGCGACGAAAATTTCACAGCCACTTCGTGTGCGGTGCCTACTCCCCCAGTTCGTCGTCCAGCGGTGGACTGTGCGGCCTCCAGGAAAAGGTCCAACTGCGACAGCGGCGAGAACCCGAACACCAGTTCAAATGGCGTGAAGCCAGTAGATTCACTCCTGGAGTCATTGATCGCGAATTCCACGTTAGTGGTGAACAAATCCCAGTCCTCCACATTGGCGTCTACAAAGGACCTGAGCATGTCTTCAATAACCCTGTTGCTGTGTTCCGCCTGGCCGTCAGACCGAGGGTTGTACGGCGTGGTACGAGCCACTTTCACACCCATCAGTCTCATGAGTTCCTGCCAGAAAGCATCTTGAAACCGTGGGTCACGATCAGAGACAATCTTCATAGGCGCGCCATGTAAGCGCCACACCGAGTCAAAGTAGATTCTGGCCACCACAGCTGCGGAGCTGTCGCCGAAGTTCATCGGCACAACGTGGACCATCTTCGTCAGCTTGCAGGTGAAGGCCACGAAAGCATCATTGCCTCTCTCTGACACCGGCAGGCCGGTGACGAAGTCCACCGCGACATCCTGCCATGGCCTGTTCGGGATGCTGTGAGGGTTTAGCAACCCATCCGGGTAAGTTCCCCGCGGCCTCACTGATTGGCACACTGCGCAGGATGCAACCCAGGTGCCCACATCTTCCGCGGCACCACGCCAATAGAAGCGTCGCAGCACCCTCTCCAGAGTCTTGTCTCGCCCAGTGTGGCCTGAGGACAATGACTCATGAGCATGGCGAATCACTACTTCCCGAAGTGGAGAGTCCTCCCCCAGCACCAACTGATATCTCCCTGCTGCGGTTCTCCAAACCACTTCACCCACTAGCCTGAAGTCCTGTAGGCATTGGTGTGGTGCTGCCTTCACTTTCTCTCTTAGTGAACGAAGTGTCCCCTCTCGGGTGTACTCCGCCTTCAACGCGCGCAGGAACTTTGAGTCTGACTGCTGGGAGGCTGCGTCTCTGAAGTCTGCCGCCTCACCTGTCCTTATCACAGCGGGGGCTGTTCGCGGATGCCTCACGCGTGCTGGTTGTGGTTTGGCGGGAGGGGCGTGTACTATCAGAACAGGCCAGCGAAGGTCGAAGGCTCTCCCATCTGGGTTCTCGAAGAACTGGTTGGGCTCGCCTTTGTCATCGTGAGTAGGGATGACCTCCACAATCTGCATATTGGCCTTTCTGAAAAGTTTGCGCCACGCGGGGAGCTTGGACTGGTGATCTGGTAGAACGAATACTGCTGAGGTGTTCTCTGGGTCTGCCTTCCATTCTGCGATATACTTGTTCAAGATCGCCTCCACAGTAATGCACTTGGAGTTGTATGGAGGGTTACACCAAACCCGAAGGCCCCTCCATTTCTCTGAAAGGCAGTCTGTCCAGAATCTATCCGCCTGTCTGTTGCGGCCGCCAAAGTCACAACAGGCGTCCACATCGAAGGGTCCAAATTTCTCGGCGTACTTCGAGGAGTACTCTGCTCGGACACGCCAATTCTGTGAGTCCTCTGGGGGAGCCCGCCGTTTCTGTGGGTGAAGGACCGGGGATGGAGTTGACTGTTGGGGCGCCTGCTGCGGGGTTGGTGAGCTCGTTGGCACCTTCTCAGTGAGCGCCTCCGATGCGTCAGCTCGTGACGTAGGCGTTCGCGTCTTCGGTGACGCCAACTGTGGAGGCGCTGGGGTCGTAGAGGCCTTCCCAGCGCGTGACATACTCCTCGTTATCCTTATCTGGGGTGGGACTCTATCAGGGGGTTTGTGTGGAGCTTCTACCGGCTTTGCGCTATCAGCTGCAGGCCAGTCAGGCACGTCGAAGTCGAGGTGATCCTCTTTCATTCCCTTATAGAGCTTCGGGTTAACAAGAGCGATGGTCTCCCCCATGTCCATGGCCTGTTCCGCCACGGAGAGGGTCTCCACTGCTGAGAGCCAACAGTCAACAGTCTGGGCCCAGTGGGGATGAGCTGCGGGTGGTGAGCTGGAGAAGTATTCAGACTCCAGCGTTGCCAGGGGGTCTTTCGGTAGATCTGAGGTGGGGTCGATCACCCCTGCCTCCTTCAACCCCTCACGCACGTCCTTGTCTTTGAAGTCGGGTCTTCTGGACAGGGCGTCCGGTACCAGCAGCAGCGCTCCTTTGATGTACTCCATTCTCGGGACTCCCACCTCCACCAGATCCATGTACCAGCGTGCCTGTCTGCGGCTAAGCTCCCTGCCAGGTTCCATCAGCCATTCAAGGGGGCGGTGATCACCCTGGATGCGGAAGTTGGTGAAGATGAGGTAATGCCGCCAGGTAACGGTGGTACAATGGTGTAGAGCACCTAGCTCCCGCTCGCCGGTGTGGTAATTCTGCTCGGCGGCTGAGAACTGGCGGCTCTCGTATGCTATCACGCGCAGTCCAAGACCATCTCCATTGTCTTGCATCAGTACTCCCCCAAGAGCGATGCCGCTAGCATCCGTCTGTACCACGAAAGGTGCCGTGCCGTCTGCGGCACCCTTAATGTTGGGCAAGGCGAGCACTGGCGCTGAGGTGAGGGCCTTCTTCAGCTCCTCGAAGGCCCACTGCTGCATGGGACCCCACTCCCAGGGTACGTCCGACTTGGTCAACCGGGTGAGGGGCTGAGCGATCTCGGAGAAGCAGTGGATGAACCTGCGGTAATACCCCGCCAGGCCCAAGAACTGCCTGACGTGGGTAACCGTTTCCAGCTCGGGCCAGTCCCTCACTGCAGCCACCTTGTCGTGTTGGGGTCTGCAGCCATCCGCGGAGATACAGTGGCCAAGGAACCGCAAGGATTTCTTCAACAGTTGGCACTTGGACCTCTTGAGGAAGACGCCCTTCTCCCTGCATGTCAGGAGCAGTTGCTTGACGTGTTCGTAGTGCTCTGCGCGGTGTTGCTGAAGACGACCACATCATCGATGAAGATCCGGACAAATGGGAGATGGCCCAAGGCCCGCTGCATCCGTCGCTGGTACTGAGACGGTGAATTCTGCAGCCCCTGCGGCATGACCAACCACTCATATGACCCCATCTGGGTGGTGAAGGCGGTCTTCTCGACATCTCCTGGTGCCATCGGTACTTGCCAGAAGCCATCCACCGCGTCGAACGAAGAGAAGAACTTCGCACCCTGCATCTCGTCGAACATCATCTGGATGTCTGGGAGAGGATACTTGTCCTTAACTGTCTGGCGGTTGAGGAGCCGGTAATCGATCACCAGTCGCAGCTCCTTGGGGTTCCCGGGTTTAGGGACCATCAAACAGGGAGCTGCATAAGGGCTGGAAGAGGGTCGGATGTAGCCCTTGGACATCAGAGTCTCCACGCGTTCTCGAAGTTGGCGGAGTTCCTCTGCAGACTTCTTGTAGATGCGCTGGCAGGGAGGCCCCTTCTTGCTCAGCTCAGGGTCCAGGTTAATGTTGGCTTCATCTTGGGGTCATGTCTGAGTCCATCGATGTTCGGTAGGGCAGTCGTCATCTCCTTTTTGTACTCCTCACCCCAGAAGTCCTGAAACTTGAGGGTCCACTCAGGGCTCACTTCTGCATCTTCAGTATCCGCAGCGGGTTCGGCGTTCTCAGAGTCGATGGCCGTGGCTGCAAAGGCAGAAGCGGTATCGTCGGGGGACTTCTCGGCCACCATGAGCCAGGCGGGCTGTATCTCCGGGCCGTCATTGCCGCGTAGCTTCTGCGTCTCCGCGTACACCAGGTACTTCTTCAGCTGGGCAGGGGTTAGGAACACCTCATCCACCAATCCCGCGCAGGCCGTGCCCTTCGGAGACCTGTCCCCGGATGCTTTCCCAGGAGAACAGCCTGTGATGGTGACGCGATCCCCAATCTTACCACTGCGGGACTTCCTGAGGAAGGAGACGGAGCCATTCCCTTCATAGCCCAGAGTGACAGGAGAGTGACTGCGCAACCACCTTCCGCCGAGGATAACATCCACCTGTATGCCCAGTGGTAGGATCCGGAGGGCAAGGGCGTTCTCCGTATAGGTGCCCGTGGTGGTGTGCGTGTTAAACTTGGCGTACGCGGTGGCGCCAGTAATCTTCACAGCTCCATCCGCCAGGGTGACTCTCATCTCGGAGCCGGCTCGTGTCGTGAGGCCACATCGCTTAGCGCTCTGCTCCGAGATGAAGTTGTCAGAGGCCCCCGAGTCGATCAGCACCTTGACCGTGCGCCCTCTGAGGGTTGCGTAGAATACCAGCAGTAGCGGTCCTTCTTCGTCATGTGCCGCTGCAAGGGTACCCTCGATGTCGGTCTTCCACTGAACTCCCCCATCTGTGCGTATGCTTTTGCATTTGAGGTTGGGGAGAAGGTTGTCCGAGGCCTCGCGGCATTCTTCCAACGTTTGCCTACACGCGGCGTAGAACTCCTCATCCAGCAAATCGACATCTTCAGTCGGATGACTGACGAGGTTGTCTGCACTCGCCGTCAGCAGGGTGCCCGCTGAGGTGCATTCGCTCGAGGTGGGGCTGACATGAGTGGTGTCGCTGGTGGTAGGGCTCACATGGGTGGTGTCACTGGTAGTAGAGCTCACATGAGTAGTGCCACTGGTGGTGGGGCTCACATGGGTAGTGCCGCTTACTGTGGGGCTCACGTGGGTAGTGCCGCTTGTTGTGGGGCTCACATGGGTAGCGACACTATTGATGAGACTGCCATGGGTGAGAGGATCCTCGTCATGCTGAGGGCTGCCAGCAGGGGAGTTGTGGGCAAGTTGGTGGGAGCTCTGGTGGTCAGTTCTCGTCTCAGGGGTCCCAGCTGCTGCCATCTGCTGGGTGAAGCAGAGCGAATTGACCGAGGACTCCTCTTCCATCACCTCAGGGTCTTCGGCGATGGGGTGGCTGTCGAGACAGGGCGGCGCTTCATCCGCTTCATGCGTTCTGACGGTGGTCATCTGCTGGGTGAAGCAAAGCGAACTGGGTGCGGAGGTCTCCTCCGCCTCTGAGCAGTAGGATGAACCTTCGGGGTTTCCTCCCGGAGTGGCCGGCGCGTCATCATGGTGCGATGATGTAGTCTCTGTTGTGGGCTCGGCCAGCGAGGATGATGGAGGGGATGCTCCCAAGGGGCTGGGACCCAGCTTCCTCATCTTGTACTGGTGTACTGCGTGCAGGCTGCACCAGGCGCCAGGTAGACCCACATCTCCCGCTGCCCCAGGTATCGTGCCCACTTCAGTGTCCAGGGTGCAGAGGGATGTCGAAGATCTCGCTGCTGCTCTTCGTGCGCCCTCCTTTTCCCACAGCCTGCTACCTGGGGAAGAGTCTGGACTCGAAGTGGCGATTGCCTTTTTCTGCTCGGCGGGCGACAGCTCTCTCCAAGCCGCGTAGAGGTCGTGGGAGCTGGCGTTAGAGGGTTCGGGGACTTGCTGGCGACCGTCGTGTGAGAGGAGATGCCACAATGCTATGCGCTGATGGCCCTCCTTGCGATCTTGAGGTTCGCGGGCAATGCGTATCCTCTCTGCCAGCTGGTTGGCGCGGTTCACGCGCTCCTTTGGCGATCGACTCCCAGAGTGTACGCGGCTGCGGACGCGCTCCGACATTTTATCCACCAGGTCCTTGGCAGCCTCTGGGGACTTGCGCAGAGCTCTGCGGACCTACTGCATGGCGACTTCGAGGGGGAGGGAGTACAGATCTCTCTTCCAGTGCCACGCGGTTAGCCTTTTCCGTGGGTCTGCGAGGTTGGACTGATAGATGGGCAGCGGTAGGACAACACGCGGTCGGGGGCGAAGATCGCGGGGCTCTCCGCGGTTGTTGCCCATAGTGGGGGGTCTGTGTCGGGGGGCTCGCCGTCCCCTCCGACCCTCGATCCTCGCTTGTGTATAAGCAGGGCCGTCATCAAGAGGTAGTGACGGCTCATCGAAGGGGGTGCTTCCTGCAAGAGGGTGGCTGGACAAGTCATCCCTCGGCGGCGATGGGGCACTAGCTGAGCGGTAGGTGCGTCGCAAGCGGGTCCCGGAGGTGAAGGCCACGCTCTTGGGATGGGGGCGTTGGCCCCAAGGGTCTCTGCGTCCTCGGGCGCGTCGGGGTTCCACTGGTTCTGACCGCTTCTCCAGGGCGGAGAGGGTCTGATCATCAGGGCAAGACCTCACTTCCTCGAAGGGCAGGGTCTGGGGCTGGCCGCCGGCCAGTCATTCATCGCTCTCCACCGGGGGAAGGCCGTCACCCTCCACAAGCTCGATGCCCGCAAGGGCCGCCAGGGTCTGGTAGCTCTGCTCGTCCTCACAGGTAGCACGAGCCAAGACCTCCTCGGAGAACTCCTCTGGGACGCCATCCACCGAGGAGATGTCCTCCTGCTGCTCGATGGCCCAAACGACGGCGGCTACAAACCCAGGGGAGTTCGCCAGTCGAGCGGGTGCATTGGCCCTCCACTCCTTGAGTTTAGCCTCGTCCGTACAGTTACGGACGATGTGCTCCGCAGAGCCGCAGGCGAAGCACCGGCGGACTTTCGGAGCGTCGGGGCGGGAGAGGCCAGGTGGTGGTGGCAAAGGAGTCACTGCCACGGCGACGGTGGTGGCAGGCCCATTCTCCAGCATGGCAAGAGCTGGGCGGCTCGAAGAGGGGGTACGCCTGTAGAAGGGGGTGCGAGGTGGTGGGTTAGCGAAGGGAACAGCACGGGGAGGACGGTCTTGAGAGCGCCTCTGAGCCGCCTCCGTGTCAATGTCACTCTCCACCTCCTCAGCAACTTCCCGAATCTTCAACAAGGCGTTGTGGGTGCATGGGATGTCGTCAGCGACGGCCTTCCTCTCCCACTCTTCTGGTTTGGAGACATCCAAGTGGATGGCTCTCAGGCGCCGCATCACCTTGGGTGCATATTTCAGCCCTCGGCGGTACGTAGAGAGCATCGACAGGTTGGTCATCTCCACACAATTGGGGACTCTGCCGGCCAGGAAGTTGACGGAGGCCATGCGAGTCTCCAGTCGCGAGAAATACTCCGCCGCGGTCTCGTTCACCGCCTGCTTCAGGGCAATGGCCTCGCCGTGTGCGTTCTCCAGGTAGGCCTGCGTCAGAGAGCACACCGCCAGATCGCTGAAGAACACATCCAGGTCCCCGTAGCGTTGGTGCCAAGCTTGCTCGGACCCAAAGGTCCCCGCCGCGCGCTCCAAGAACTTCCTCTGCTGGTCTTGAAGAGTGTACTCCTTGAAGCTCCACAGAAGGCTTGACACACTCGCCTGGTACTCTGATACTGATGGCGTACAACTGGGGGTGGTCAGTGCTTCGATCACGATGGCCTCCTGGAATACCTTCCGCACCATGTGGGAGTAGTGCTCCAGCTGCGTCAGGAGGCCCTCCTTGTCGGCCGATTTTGTGTCGGACGCGGAGCGGGGGAACCTGGTGACGCTCTTGACGAGCTTTAGCACCATCTCTTTGGTCTTGTGCTCCAGGCGGACCTCGTCTGGAGATGCTCGCAGGTTAGTGCCCTGCGGCAGACGGACGATGCCTGGAACAAAGGGGGTGGCGCGGGGAGAGAGCACGGGGTTCGCAGCGGCGGCAGAGTGAACGGGGTTCGCGGCAGCGGCCGAGTGAACGGGGTTTGCGGCGGCGGAATGGGGAAAACGGGCAAAAGGTGGTGGTCCCGGGGCATGCGCGGGCGGAGGCGCGGGCGCGGGATTTGTGGGGACTGCGGTCGGAGTGGGCGGTAATGTAGGGGCTGATGGTGGTGCGGGGAGTGGGAGAGGTGTATGGAAGGGCAGGGGTGTGGATGGTTGTGCGGCCACCACGCTCATGCTCCGGTACCAATCGGAGTTGCTGACCTCCGACCACGCGGCGAGCCCGTCCTGATCGAAGTTCTGCATCTCCGACTCCCGCGCAGTAGCAGGGATCCACTCCCATACTGGCTGCCCCATGCTGGTAGACCGCACATTGGCCCCGGCTGGGTCCCCCATTGCCATATCCATGACCTCGCGGTCGACCATGAGGACCCAGGTCTCCACACGAGGGTTGGTAAGGGGTAGGGGTGCATGGTGTAGCCGGCCCCCCATGCGCGCATATGCAGTCAGCGGCGCTCCCAGCAGGTGCATGATCCTGAACAAGATGGCGTCGCCCTGCACCCCAGCCCGGCGGCGTTCGTCCCATGGTAGGGAGACGGTTGCCACGCCTCGCACCCCAGCTGACTGGTGCACCCACAATGACCCACCATCGTGGGTGACGAAGAGGGCTCTGACCTCTGGGTACTGAGGGTAGGAGGGCTCTGGTGCGGGATCGTCAGGGGGATCTTGAGGTGGATCACTAGGGGGGCCTGGTGGCGAGTCGCTTGGGCTGGAGTCTCTGGGCTCTGAGTCGGGATTGCCACCGCCGTGCACCACCGTCTCCATCGACTGCCGCCGGCGGGCCACCATCATGTTATGGGGATTTGGCCGGCCCTGGGTGGGAGGTTCGGCGGGAGCAGTCTCAGCGGCGGTCTGAGGCACTGGAGGGGTTACGCTGGCGACGGCGTCTGCCTCGTGTAGATGGTCCGCCGTCAGGCCCTGTGCGCTGCCCTGAGGGTCGCCTGGTGGGGAGGCTCCTGCCGATGCCGTCGCACCAGGCAGCGCGAGTCCTCTCGAGAGCACCGCGGAGATGTCCAGGGCCTGTACTGCCGCCAGGACTTCTCTGCGAATGTGTTCACTTCGGCTGCTCGCGTCCGAGTCGGAGCCGGACCTGTGGGCGGCCCTCCGCCTGCGCTCAGCCCGTGCCTGCGTGCTTCGGCTGCCTCTGGTCCCCGTGCTGGTGCGGCTGATGTCCGTACCGGAGTCGGGGTCAGAGTGATCAGGTGCGTGGCTTGGGCCTGGAAGATGTTTGCCATGTGTCGCAGGGCCCGAAGATGCCCTTCGGGAACGCCGACGCCGGCGAGTCTCTGAGGTTGTCGCCACCGCGGGAAGGTGACGCACCAAGAGCTGGGTACCGCCCAAGACGTTCTGCTGAACCCCGCTGTCAAGGGGTACCTGCAGAGGGTCCGGCAGGGCCGCGGCGCCGATGCTGATGAAGTGCTGCAGCGATGAGAGATCCGCGCCTGAGTTATGAAGCGCGGAGGTGGCTGGTGCCAGCTGATGGGGCTGCTGTGGTCGATGCTGCGGCTGTTGTGGCGGCTGCGGCTGCTGCTGCTGCTGCTGCTGCTGCTGTTGCTGCTGTAACTGCTGCTGTTGTAACTGCTGTTGCTGTAACTGCTGCTGCATCGGTTCCAGTGGCTGCTGCTGAAGCCACTGCTGTTGCTGCTGCTGGTACGCGAGCCACTGCTGCTGCTGCTGTAGCTGTTGTTGGAACGGTGTGGGATATGCGCCCACGGGGTGATGGGTTCCCAGTGTGAACGGCACTGGTGATACTCCCCCAGCGAGGGGCGCTGATTGGGGCAATACCCAATTGACGCCGTTCCATACAGCCTGTGCGGGGGTGCCATCCGGCATAGTATAGGGGCGGGGCACCGCTGTGTAGGGCATGGTGGTGCCTGGATGTGGAATGGGGTGAGCGGAAGCGTAAGCGGCGGGCGATGGGAAGGTGAGGGGCGTCACGGGAGAGCCGATCTCCCCCCACTGTATGGGGGGGCCTGCTTCTCCTTCTGTCACCCCTCGCCGTGTGTGTGTCACCTGTCACAGTGCCTCTGCTCCGTGCTTCACTAGATAGCCCGTAAATGCCGATCTTGTTTCAGTTTATGTTATCACGAGCATCCGGCACTGAGTTTTTCTGCGTCCGTTGTATATATATATCACTTATATATATATCCCCTCATTGTCCATTTCGTGAGGTTATCGACCCACATCACGCTGAGTGGTGTTCGTGTTTTCAATTTGCTCGCTTCGGTTCCGTTTGCCGATTCTAACTCCGTTTATCAATCCGTTACTCCGTTATCTCCGTTACATCCGTCTTTATCCGTGTTGCCGTTTCCGTTGCCTTCCTACCGTTTGTGATTGGAGGACTTCGTCACCGTATTTTTATTTACCGTTACTCCGTGTTTTAACTCTGGACCCGTACTTCTTGCCCGTAATGTCTTCAAATCGCCAGACCAGTCTCGCAGAGTCTCTGCGGAATGCTCGCCGCTCTGGCACACCGTCATCAACCCCTCCGTCAAATTCGCACTCCTCCACGCCTGGTGCTTCTCGCGTGCGTAGGATTGTCACCACCGCTTCGTTGCGTTCTCGGCCGTCGTCCTTGCGCGCTTCCCCATCACCCTCCGATTTCTTCAATGACCCGTCTGTTCTCCCCTCCACTCCAGTTGAGGAAGGGAGGGAGGATGAGTATCTGGAGCAACTCTCGTATTCCTTCACGTATTCCACCGACGTCGTGACCATCTTGCGTCCTGGTGGCTACAATCCGAAGAATGGTTTTACGCTGGACAACGAGACTGCGGATACGGACTTTTCGGCTCTGCTTTCTGCTTTGCGCCACGTCTTGTACCCCGTCTCCTTCTCCGAGTTCTCCAAGATTCTCGACCTCGAGCACGACTACGATTTTTATCATGTTGTCCTCAACGAGATCGTCTTCACCGTCTTACCCGTGGTTCTACGTGGTACGGCTTTGGCCCTCTACACCGAGGCGGCTCTTTCTCACCCTGGTGACGGCCGGTACATTCTTCAGCGCCTTCGCTATGAAGTTGAGGGCGTGCCGGACTCCGACACCGACCGTTTCTGGGAGAAGATGCGGGCCACCATCATCGACGAGGACACTGACCCCGCTCCGCAGCTCACCACCATCCGTACTCTTGGCGACAAGCACGCCCGCCTCAACGCTGACTACTCCGAGGCGAAGCGCGTGAAAGATCTTTGGCACATCCTTGCCACCTCCGCCAAGAGTTCTCCGTTCGTCACCCCGTTGTACGTTAACGTCATCCGTGACCTCCGTAGTGGTACGTCTTTTTCATTCTCCACTTTGTGCCTCCGTATTCGCACAGTGTGGAGGGAAGAAAGGGCGTTTGCCACCCCTACCGTAAGCACCGCTCCGCCTGAAAGCGATGGCGGCTGGAAGAAAACCCCGACTTTCAACACCATGTCCTACGACCGCAAGCCTCCCCACACCGTCAAGTTGGACGGTGAGTGGCGGGCGGAGCCGTCTCACGCACTCATCCTGCGCTGGAAGGGTGCGGGATTCCCGTGCATTCTTTGTTTCCGCCTGTGGGGGCTCACGGATTCGCACCCCGACACGAACAGCATCTGCCCATTCACGTGCAGGGAGGCTTACAACCCCTCGCGCGTCCCGCAACTTGCACCTCCGGCGGGTACGCGGCCGCAGCCGCAGGAGTTTGCTGCCGCGCTCGCTTCGCTGCAGGGGGCTGGTGGTGCCGCCGCGCATGCTCTGGTGGTGCCACCCGAGACCTCTGCACCGCCGGCTTCACCCTCTGCATTCACGTTCATCGTCCCTGACCCACCTCCGCATGTTCCGCCTTCCGCCGAGGCGGTACTCATCAGCAACCCGTACCTGCTGTACGGCCTGTCGATGGCGGCTCCGTGGACTCACCGCAGCTCGACGAGGCCGTTGACCCCGAGCCCGTCTCCATGCTTGGTTTCACTGAGGCGGACGATGATTGGCCTGCCTTTCGCGAGACCCCGTGGATCCCGCCCTTCCAGGGCGGGCGCTCAACCGACAGCACTGTTTGAGAACCAAATCTAGACTCCGATGTAGCCCCTAAGTGGTGCCTCTGCTTTTACTTTAGCAGTTAGCCGGGCTGGTATAGCCCCTTGTGCTTGGACATGGGTAACATTGAGTTTAGGTTTAGGGTTCTTCCTCTCGGGATGGCCACTCACACCTTCGGGGTGAGGTGGTGTCACGGGAGAGCCGATCTCCCCCCACTGTATGGGGGGGCCTGCTTCTCCTTCTGTCACCCCTCGCCGTGTGTGTGTCACCTGTCACAGTGCCTCTGCTCCGTGCTTCACTAGATAGCCCGTAAATGCCTATCTTGTTTCAGTTTATGTTATCACGAGCATCCGGCACTGCGTTTTTCTGCGTCCGTTGTATATATATATCACTTATATATATATCCCCTCATTGTCCATTTCGTGAGGGCGAGAACAATGGGGGGCGTGACGGCTCTGCACTGACCCCCATGCTGGGAAAGGACTCTGATATATGTTGCGACATACTGGCTGCTGAGCTGATCAGATCGCACACTGGGTGTGGCAAAAGCCACAGGTGAGCAGAAGGTAGGAAGTGCTCGCCTTTTGTTTATTCAGTGTCGCTTTCGTGAAGGGGGGAAGGAGGAGGAGAAGGTGTAGGGCTGACTTCTGGAGACGGTGGAGCGTCGGCCAAGGTTTCACCAGGAAGCACCGGTATTGCTGGGTGGTAAGGGTCCGGGTAGTTGAAGACAAAAACCGTGAACCCCTGGTAGTACCACTCACGGTAGTGGCGCGCTGGTGGGATAGCCAGGGTGTATGCTGTCCAGGCGCTCAGTTGTCTTCCACCTCGTCGTCTGAAGAGGAGGGTGAAGGTGGGAGGGGGCCCTCTGGGGAGTTATCGAAGGCTCCTGCTGGTGGGAAGGTGGGGTCTGGTTGAAATAACCACTTGAGGGGTCCCTGTTTCCACCACTCTCTTCTGTGCCTTTGTGGGGAAACTGCCATACACGGGCGTACTCAAAATTTCGCCAGGGCTCCGCGACACAGATTTCAAGTGCCTATGTATGCAGGCAGGGGTCAAGAAACTGCAACCAGAAAGCTCAGCAAGGTCCCAGAAGGTAACCGGACTTCGTACACTCCAGAAATATTCCAGCCAGAGAGTAAACCAGAGGTGTCCAGAAACTGTCCAGGAACTGTCCAGAAACCACTAAAAGCGCTGTTTTGAGGGGCTTTCCCAACTGCTGGTGGCCGTGAGGGCGGTATTGAGGGGTTCTAGGCTGTTCTATGGGGTCTGGGGAAGGAGTTTTTGGTGGTGGGGGCTACTGTGGGAGGTTTTGGGGTAGGCTGAAAACGGGCTAAAACGGCTATTTTGGGCTGTTTTTGGCTGTTTTTCGCCTTTTTGAGGCTCTAGAAAGTGAGTTATGAGGTTTTCCTGGCTACTATAAACCGGGGAAACCCTTTAGGGTGCTCCTTGACGGTTGTTTGTAGCCTGGGGCAGACTTGGAGTTTAAGATCGGAAAACCAATCTTGACTTTTCTGAGCCTGGTTGGGCCCCCACTGTTAAGGGAACGTTATACTGATGTTTTGTGACTTTTGGGAGCAGTATATGGATTCCTTCTTTGAAAAAAAATGGCTTTTCTGACGTAAAAGTTGCGCAAAGTTTCCCAAAAGTACGAGTCTCCCCCCGCAGTATAACGGAAGTTACGGTAACGCCGTGGTTGAACGCGCGGAGGTGTTCCGAAGTAACGCTCATTGATACCAATTGTGCCTGGGGCACTACGACAGATGCTCGGAAATATGTTTTTGATTGAACGTGCAAAGGTACACAATTCGGATTTTATAATATACTGGATCAGGGCCAGATTGAGGTACAAACGATAATTCGGTTCCGAGTTCTGAAGGCTAAACACTTCTCAAGTGCTCTACTTATTCACTCGTCACTCAGGTTGCAGGGTCAACCACTCGAGAGCCGATGTCACACTTCGGCTCAACGTTCAGTTCCCGATCCGATCTCATTTCTAATTTCGATTCATCATTCTCGATTCAGATGTTATGCCGACAGGCTGACACGATGCCTGCCCCACAGTACTGTCATACTACTGTACTGTCATACTGTCATACTGTCATAGCGTCATACTGTCATACTGTCATAACCTTAATATCTGATATTCGATTTCATTGTCTTTTCAACCCCGATGCGAATCTGACCATTCTTCGAGGGTCTGACTGAGTTCCACGATGACACCCCCACAGTACTGTCATACTACTATAGTGTCATACTGTCATACTGTCATAGTGTCATAGTGTCATACTGTCATACCCCGGACATCTGGTATTCATTCTCATCGTGATTTCAAGCCCAATTTCACTGTCATCGTGCCAATCCCAGATTACCCCCGATGACACACATACGGACGCATAGGCATATCGGCTCACGCTGTGCCTCCGGGCACAGAGATCGAGATGCTAGAAACGTTTCAAGAAAAGCAAAACGAAAACGAAACAAGAGACACCGACACAGGACGCGATCCACCAGTATCGAGTATGCGAATATCGAATAATTATGATGTAGAATAATATGCATCGATGCCTCCAAGCCTGTCACGGCCTCATATGCCTATAGCCTGATAGTGAAAGTGCCGTATCGGCATTCGGCAACCAGATTGCCTGATTCGTGATTGGCGTCCATCACGATCACCGAGCTTGGTCGTTGCTCGTTGGTGACGAAGTTTATATTCACCGTACATTGGGCAAAACGAGCGCCTATCCGCTATCGTAGGAAGCGCAGCCGCATTCCAAACTGCAGGCCGCATCGCATCACATTGACATTCCATTTCGATTTGCATTTTCGATAGAGCCCTATCCCCTCACCCATCGCCATGTTATACCGATACGGTATGGCTCCTTTTGTTTCAATCGATTGAAATTTTTATCGTCATAAATTCACGCTATATTATTGGACATCACGTATCCTGCAGATTCCACCTTCGATTCAGCGACTTCGATCTTTCTTCAAATGGGAGATCGTCGGTCAACAATTAAAACCATTAACTATTGAAATCATCTGAAATCGTAAATTCGTAATGACAAATCGAAATGAGTGAACGATCGATCTAAAGAAATATCGAAGGTCAAGAAACGAAGGATGGAGTCGAGAGCTCGAGAGAGTCGAGACCCGGCGAACATTCGACGATTCTAGCCCATCAAATCGAGGATCGCCACGACGGCAGCCAAAGTAGCATCTGCCCGTTAAAACCTTTGGTGGAGCAGTATCCGATTGTTGAAGGAATCATCCGACGGAGCACGTCTGAGAAGCAGATCGGGAGACGCAGCTGAAAACCTCATCTTGTACAGATTTCTATGGCCAACCGCGTTTCGCGATTGGCTTGTTGGATACGATCCTTGACGCAAAGCCCCGAGCTTCTTGTTGCGTGCCACGATCGCGATTGCTCGCTTGGCTTCACGGTGCTTTTTGTTAGCTCGTCGGCTACATGTTAATACAACCCATCTCCGCAAACTCAACCATCTCCACCCCGCAACACAACCATGTCTACCACCCTGCGCTCCACCGTTTCTCTCAAGGCGTCCTTCAATGGCGCTAAGGTCGAGAAGGCTTCCGTGAAGCCCGTGGCCGTGCGTGCCTCCAAGTACGTTTGTGCTCCAGCAGAGCACGATGCGTCTTCATGAGTCTTGCCTGACGCATCTTGCACGTGGTCATAACCTTTCTCGTCTAGCGCTTACCCTTCACCGTGTGAGGATGTAAACACCGGAATATAGCAAGCCGTAAGTAATGTGCAAAGAGCGTGCGTGCGGATGTACAGGACCGTGTGCTCCTCCAAGGTGGCCAAGGTGGCCCAGGAGACCGGCAAGGTTGCCGCTGCCGTTGCAGCCTCCGCTGTGTTGGCCTCGGTGGGTTACACTCTTGCACTTACAACCCACTGCCGGATTACTTTATTAGAGATCTGCACACTTAGGTTTGATATTCTCAGGTCATCACAAAGTTTGGTTATGCGTGACCGAATCCTAGCTAGGAGTACTGAGCCGCCTTTCTCTTATGGGCGTTTCAGTCTGCCAACGCGTTGACCTACAACGAGTTCCAGAACTTGACCTACATGCAAGTGAAGGGTTCCGGTCTCGCGAACACCTGCCCCGTGCTTGAGGGTGAGGGTTCTGAGCTTACGCTCGCCCCTGGTTCCTACTTCATGGACAAGTTCTGCATGGAGCCCACCTCTTTCACCGTGAAGGAGGACTCCGCCTTTGTTGGTGGTGAGCCCGAGTTTGTCAAGACCAAGCTTATGACCCGTCTGACCTACACCCTCGATGCGGTAAGTTTTCCAAAATACCCTACTACCAACAGCTTGTTTGTGCAATCGTTGGTTTCGCCGCTGCGCGTGTTGGCGACAGTCTTGGTCTATCCAGATCCCCTGTTAGGTTTTTTTTTTTGGAAACTAATGTGAGTCTCTTTCAGATGTCTGGCTCTTTCGTCATCGGCAACGACGGCTCCGTCACCTTCTCTGAGGAGGACGGTATCGATTACGCCGCGACCACCGTGCAGCTTCCCGGTGGCGAGCGTGTGCCCTTCCTTTTCACCGTGAAGGAGCTTGTTGCCAAGGGCAACGTGTCCCAGTTCGGTGGTGACTTCACCGTGCCTTCATACCGTGGCTCTTCTTTCCTTGACCCCAAGGTGAGCCTCTAGCGTTTTCTAAGTTGTGATATGCTGTTAACCTCCTCGTTGCAACATAAATTTAACTGCGCATGATAGAACGTCACGTAACAAATTGTCTGTGTTCCCAACTGCAGGGCCGTGGTGGCTCCACCGGTTACGATAACGCCGTCGCTCTTCCCGCCGCTGCTGATGCTGAGGAGCTCGCCGGTGAGAACAACAAGTCCGTGGTTGCCCTGAAGGGATCTGCCGTGTTCAACGTTGCAAAGTTCGACGATGCCACCGGTGAGATTGCCGGTGTCTTCGAGAGCATCCAGCCCTCTGACACTGATCTGGGCGCAAAGACCCCCAAGGACATTAAGATCACCGGCCTTTGGTATGGTCAGCTCTCATAAATTAGTGCTTAGGACATAATAGAATAGTAAGTAAGACGTAACGTAATGCTATATAGAATTTTTAATAAGCAAATTTGTGCTCACATATCGCAAACCTATGTTTTTTGTAAGGTCCTTGATATGAAGACTTTCTAAAGTACTTGCTTTTCTTCACGGTCAATTTATTTATACCAAACGTTATTGTTAAAGTTCCGAGATGCTTAATTTCATAGCACAACGTCTGAATTGCAAGCATGCATATTATTCACATCATCATACATGTTGGTGCATAGTGATATAATTGTGCAGAAACATATTTATTCTGACAATCTTTTGATATCCACATTTCAGCTGACACAATTCTCCTTCTCAGTGAAAATTGGTGTCCTGACCTGCATATTTGTGTACGTTACTTTATTGCTTCATTTGTTTAGCCATTCCATTGTTTACTCTTCACAAATTTAGTCAAACTTTTCATGAACCAGCATGCAAGGTAGCATTTATAAGTGGCAAGAAGACAAGAATAAACATACGGATGTATGTGCAAGCAAAGATAATTGATATTTACATTTACGATCCTATCACTATCAATTCGCTAAAACCATCGCGATAAACTGTGCTGATCAAAAAGAAAAAACAGTGCAAGCATGCACGGTTATCGCCACATCCGAGAAAAAGCACTACGGCTGACTGCGCGCCAAGATCTTAAAACCGCTGCTTGGCACATCCTCCCGCCGCCAAGATACCAGAACATTTGGTGCATTCTCCCGCCATGCCTGGAGAATGAACGAACTATATTGACAGTCGGTGAATAAAGGGATTTTGGGGATTTCTTTTGTTAAAGTGTTGGGAATGTGCATGTTTTGCTATGGATGTATTGACCATTGAGTTGGACTTGCGCGAAACCGAACTTTGCCAAAAATAATTTGTGTGAGCTTTATCCCCGTTTTCGGAATGAGTATTTGATAACATAAATCATTTTCGTAACGGTAATTACGACTAAGCGGTGTGGCATGCAATCGTGTCACACGACGACGAGCGTTCCGTGTCACAGTCGAGCGAGTGTCGAGCATGGACAAAGACTCACGATTCAACAAGATCCCGATTTTTGGGTCCGGCGCGGGGCGCGGGCGTGCGCTGTTGCGTTGCGCATTGATTGGCCGATAGAGGTGGTTGCGCGCTCGAGAACTTTCGAACGCAACCGCAATTTTGAACGTATGATTTGAGCAGCAACCCTCGCTACATTACTTCACTTCACCAAACATCTCGCCGTAGCTGCTGACTGGCGGCGCCTCTGTACTGCACTGTTTTCTTCCTGCACTGTTTTCTTCCTGCACTGTTTTCTCTGTGCACTTCAGTTAGTTATCTTTTTACTTTTTGCACTGTTTTAAACCGTGTTAGCTTGTCCTTGCAGAAAAAACGCATGATCGTCAACATCTTGTTTAACTTTGTTCGCTCGGCATAGTCTTTCGCGCCACGCACCAGGATTGGTTTGTTCCCCTGACCGTGTTCTCCATTCGGCGGCTTCAGACGTTGTAAGGGTTTGAATCGTGCGCAGGAAGCTGGCTTTTTCGCCCCTCGCAGAGCGCATCTCGCATGTAAAGCCCTTGTCATCGAATGCGGTTCTCGCAGAGCCATCTTTGCTGCGGGACATCTTTGTGGGATCTTTTGCCGCCCAGAGTTGCGTGCGTTCTGTAACGCTCTGTAACGCTGGATGTGCTTATGTGTCTGGATTTTGAAAATGTTTTCGAATGGTAGCAGCGCGACTGGGGATTGTCCCCGGCGGGATCGTTCCCCGGTCTTTACCGTGTAGGAAATAATGCTTGTCGGCGGCTACCAGACAGCCGCCGAACAATCAGGGATTCGGGCCAAAAAACAAGGGATTTGGGCCCGAAGGGCCCGAAAATGGGATTACAACGTTAAGTTTCTCGGCCATTTCTTTCAGGGCCCAAAGGGCCCGCGTAAGGTGATTTCAGGAGCCTGAAGGGAGGAGTGTGGTGATTTAAGGGGCCCGAAGGGCTTAGTCAGGTGATTTCGGGAGCTCCAGGGGGACAATACACTGAATGCCGAAAATCAGGGATCTCAAATCTGAAATCAGGAATTTGGGCCAGCGATAGTGCGGCGTCACGCACGTCAGCGTCTTAGTCAGTTTTCGTCAGCGCTCACATCATACGACAGCTCTCTCGCATGTCACCCGCTTTGTACCCATTCATATAGAGATGCATTGGTTGCATTCCCTCGCTTGCTTTGTAAGTATGAAAGCGAGATAGTTGTGAAAGCCGCGTTTCGCGGAGTTCCGTTAAAAGTTGCTCCAGTTTTCAAAGGAAATAAGATGAAAGCTTTCAGGTCAGTATGTACGAAGAGGCTTGTCGCATGGTGTGACCTGATTTTGGAGCACTTCACCACTCGCTTTTTGGAAGATGGGCGGCACGAGTGGTGTAAGGTGATGGCTGGTTGTTTATTTGAGCTGAGGTATTTGTTTCAGTTACCAAGCAAGCTCGAAGATCAGCAAGGCTGCTTAAAACAAGTGTACGACTGGGCCCAAACCGATGGGCAAGTGATATTGCCAACCTTCGAGACTATTTGGGAACAGCATCAAATCATTGTTCAACGTTTGATGACAGCTTTTACTGGAGATGGAGGCCCGAGTTATTCCAACAGGTGGCTTCATATGAGTGGCACCGCCGTAATGGGAGATATGTTGACATCGGCTCACTTTTACATGGCTGGATGTTTTTGTTTGAGCATTGTGCTTTGAAGACTCAAAATGAAGCAGTCTTGGAGAGCCAAGATTCATGCATTGACAAGCACGCCGCAAGTGGTAGGAACTCAAGAAGGGCTTATAATGGAACGTGATGTGGTGCACTGGAACGCACCAGCTCCTCATCGCTCAGATAACTTGGTTCACGGAAGCGTTGAATCATCATTTTGGCGGTCCCAAGTGGCATTTCACAACCACAGATAAGCGCAATAAGCTGCACACTGTTTCAGAAGTGGTTGACCGTCTTTTAAAGGAGGATAGCAAATTGTCGTTTATGGATTGAAACATAGAATTATGTTTTTTTTTTTAAATATTGATTCATTTCCAATTTAAGTCAAAACAGAGAAGAGAATATTCACTTGTGTCAAGGGTATTATTTTCTACTTGAGAAACACGTGATTTGGTGTGTACAGCCGCGCCGACATTCATAGGAGGCCATGCCGTGTCACTGGGGCAGTGTCTGTCTGCACTATTTGGCGACGGTCAAGCCGTGCCGCGGGAGCAGTGTCTATTCGCACTATTTGTTGCACGGCCGTGCCGCCGGGGCAGTGCCGGCCTGCAATCTTTGGTGCGAGGCCACGCGATCTTGCACAGTGGCGCTTTAAGCCGGCTCGATGTAGTGACCCCAACGGTGATGAAAGAGTCAACGTGGTCTCCCTGGAAGAGAACCACAGAAAATTCTGTATGGGATGCCTGCATGCCTACTGATATACAGCTAAGCAATGCTGTGTAAAAACCAAGTATCTACAATACATAAATTATTCTTACAAAGCGGAAATCTGTTTCTTCCTAACACGCATAGTTGCGAAGGACGAATTCTTTCAGCATGAACAATTGTACGTTTTCTCCGTCCAAATAGCCCTGTATGTTGAGAATTGTTGCAAGAGGCTTCTTTCACATCACGCTTCATTCACTGTATTAAGAAAAGATGTTGGCAAACGAGTTAAATAGCGAACTGGCCGATCCCTCAGAATCCGCTGATGGCCCCTCAGTTTCCACTTGCACTATCTCAGCCCGCAATCGGGTATACCGACGTTGCCTGAACACCTCACACAACCATTTTCAGCTGGAATTGCTGACTTCAGCGCCCAGGGGTCTGTCTTTTGATATCAGGCTGGGCTGCGTTCAACGGGAACCCAAAAAACCAAAGATTGTTTTATACACAGGCACTGCTTCCCTTCGTTTCCCTTCCCCAAAGATTAAGGGGATTGGGAGGGGAAATTGAGACTCACCGACATCCGCTCATACCGTGCCAAGCACTCTCGCCAGCGCCAGAGTTTGGTGGCCATACGATGGAATTAAAGTTGAACCCGTCCGAGTATGTCCACCCCTCTTCATCTATTGCCTTTCTGCTGAGCGAGCCGTTGTCAATGCTCCAGTCATTGATCCATACAAATCCAGGAGGTAACGAAGGCTCAATCTGTGTAGCAGCAGTCACATATCTCATTCCAACGTCAGAATCAAGCGAGCACTAACGCAGTGGAGGACACATCAGGCGGAGCACAAGCACCTCGTCGAATCGCTCGGAAGTCTTGCCAGAGCCGTTGATGGCGCTGGAGGTTGCCGACCAACGCTGGCGGTCCTGGAGTGCCGAGAGCTCCCACTCCCCCAGGGGGAATGCCTTAGCAGAGTTCTCAAACATCTCCTCCAAGTGCGCGTTGATCACCTCCCAACCGTCTATGATGGGCTCCGATAGCCGTGTGACTGCGCCCAAGCCTCACCCCTCCCCCATAACGTCTTAACGTGCCCGAAAGCCGCAGAGGCAAGAGTTCGCCCTTACACAGATAAAATGAGTCGAACAAGATCGCAGACGTTGTGTATGTATGGAGGCCTGCTCGTTCCCTCACTTTCTAGCAAGATTCAGGCAAGACCTTTGGCAGCATAGTATTCCTGCCCTGTTGCGTTTGCAGCAGGCAATAACTTCTTGAAGAAGAGCTAGTGGTCTCGTGGTATTTCACAGATCCCGCGGCGCAAACTTGGACGGGAGAACGGGGCTGATGGAAAGCTTCGGAGCTACATTTTTCTTGCCGTGTTGCTATTATTCGGAAGGAAGTAAAGTGGTGTGCCAAAACTTCGAGGTTACATCGTGCCGGCGAGGACGCGGGGCTCACTTCCGAGGGCAATGTTTTTCTCGCGCTCTAGGCGCTCATTCTTTGCCTTCTTCTCCTTAACCGACTCCTGCAGCTCCGCCCTCTTGAGGGATGCGGACGTGTTCGCGTGCGCCGTCTGCTTGGCAGTCTGCTCCGCCCGCTCCAGCCACGTCTGTGAGTCTGTCAAGTTAATTTCTGCGTTTTCCTTCATGTTTTCCGCAGAATCCAGTCCAGCTTGAGCTGCACGCTCCGACGTCTTCTTCTCCTCCAGTGTCGTGCTGAGGACGTTGACTTCCGAGGTTGTCTCTGCTATGGTCGTCGTGGCCTTAGCCTCCGCCTGCAACGATAGCGACACCAAGGGCAAGGGTTTATGCAAAGTAGGCACGACTGCAGCAAACAGTCCGGTCATCTAAACATACGCACTATTGTGTAAGCATCCAGAAGTCCGGACAGGGTGACATCCCGAGGGCATATATCCGTTCAGGTTCTCTGCAACGCGTCTTGTCAACTTCTTCACCCTCTCCTGGGATTCCACAGCTCAAGTCTTTCGTTCGAGGAAAGATTTCTACATCGTCACAACAAACACATGCGAAGCATAACAATATGAACGCCTTGGCCCCTGAGCTTGACGTCAGCAGTTGTGCCGGGCAGACATTCTTTAATCGTAAACCTAACCATATCTTTAACCGACACGGGCTTCTGGCGTGAATGTTGCGAACGTTACAGTATACCAGGGAACCTTTTGAAGCAACAAGGTCGCTAAGCCTTTCCCACAAACCCTCGGTGGCACTTCCGGATAATCACGTCATGACGACTTGAACTTCCAACCTTGAACTTCAGAGGAAAAACCTTGTATAACTTGACGAAAATATCCAATATCTTTATCGAATAGGATAGCTGGGAGTGCTGTTACCTCCGCCTTTATCTTCTTCTTCTCTTTAATGCTCTCCAGTGCAAGCACCACCGACTTCGCTGTCTCTTCCGCGACGTGTCGAGCTTGCTTGGCCTTTTCTGCGGCTTGCTTCGCTTTGAGCTGCGCTGCGGTCTGCGCTTCCAGTGCTGTGGCCTCCACAACTTGCGAGTGCTTTGCGGCTTTTGCCGCCTCCGCTGCCTTTTCCTCAGCAAGGGTCTTTCGCTCCTGTGGTGCAACAGCCGCGGTTCAGCCCTCGCAAGGAAAGTCAAGGCGTTAAATACCATGCGTCACCAACTTATAGGAAGAAGGGAGGCATACCATCGCAGCCTTCGCGAACGCTTTCATCTCGGCAGCGTTTTTCGTGTACGGCAGCGCGTTCTCCACAGCACGATTCTTGACCTCAGCGGCTTTGGCGAACACCTCCTCAAAACCTGGAGCATTACGAGTGGCTTCCTGCACTTTCGCGCAAACAGCTGTAGCTGCCGCAGCGATCTGGTCATATCGCTCGCTCTCCTTGCAGGCTGCAGCGTGCTCCACAGCTGCAGCCTCCGCAGATCGACCGCTTGCTTTAGCTTCCGAGAGCGCTTTTTCAGCCGCCATACCGACTGCATATGTCGAAGCTGACGTCTCTGCGGTAACTTTCTTTGACGCGTCCACGTTAATCAATGCGGACTGACACTCCTCCTCCGCGCCGAGCGCTTCCATTTGCGATTGGTCCTTCGCGTCGCTCTGCTTCTGATGATACCTAGCTGCGTCTTCGAGGCTTTCTCCCGCTTGGACTGCTTGTATAGTGACTGTCTCTATAAGACGAGCTCTCCTCTCCTCTGCTTCCTCGACTGCTCTGGTGGCCGCGGCAACTTCAGCCCTGGCTTTCGCCATGGTTGCTACCTTAACATCGTGCATATTCCTAGAGCTTGCAGCCTCCTTCTCTGCTTCCTCCAACCTCCGTTGTGCCTAACAAGTCACATGAGTAAATCTCATTACACAATATAGATCCCACATCCTCGAAGAATAGTGACCACATATGCTTGAGGAACACGGAGCGTGCATGCGTGAAGAAAACAGCTCTCACACAGATGCGCTCGCGTAAGGGACAGAACAACCACGCCATGATTCTAGTGCACAAAGATAGCTGATATCTCATAAAATTTTGCGCAAAGCCAGCTGTGCGTTTCAACGCAACACGCGCCCACAGTCGACAGTTGAATATTTCAAAACGGAATTCCACCTCACCTCTTGCCAACTTTTCGAAGTGGTCTCGGCATCTTTGACAAGTTTCTCACTCACTTTGCACGCGGCGTCGAGGGCATCGACCGCTTCTGTCGCTTGGGCATCGGCTTCAGCAGATATCGCTTTCAACCCCGCTTTCTCCCCAGTAGTCCTCTGAGAAAGTGCAATCCACTCGAGGGCTGCTTTCACGACCGCCTCCTGATGTCCCTGTAGAGTTGGCAGAAGCCCACTTGGGGAACCGAGGATTGACATTTTTTTTAACAAAGGGGGATCTAGATGCGTACTTTTGCAACTACAATACTAAGCGGATAAAACTCCGAAAGAAAGAGGTTTGGAAGCTCTGTACAAACGACTTTTCCTCCAGAATCTGCAGGTCGAGGAGAGAAAAGTTACAGTCCGAGTGTCGCAAATACTGATCAATAATATAAATTTAAATACATATCTACGAAGACAGTGTAGAACGTTTCGATTATCGACAAATCAGAGAGCTTCTTTGCTCGAGTGCGAACATGCGAAGCGATGGAACTGGCATGGCATTGGCATTTCAATATGAATATCTGCCCACCCACCGCACGAGCTGGCACCCGACCGTGGCGAACGGAAGAGAACTGGAACATTTTTTTTCAAGAAATGTTTTTTGAGAAACCAGCATGCCGTGAGGTATTCCCACCCCCCCCCCCTCTTAGTAGCCAACCTCCCCCTCGCCTGCCCCTTTCCCTTTCTGATTTCTGACCAGCGAAGGGCTGAAGATCAAGAATTCAAGATGAACCTGAACTCCTAAAGGCTCAAGGCTGCGCTGCGACGCGAGATCCGTTTCGCGTCCGTCCAGCGCAAGATTCTCCTCTGTCATACGATAGTTAAAACCTCAAACCTCCTATAATAATTAAATAAACCTGCTGCTCATCAGCAAACCTGCTGTTCTTGAAACAGTCGAGTGTTCAGAGACAGAGTCACAGCTAACGTAAGAGGAAAACAAACTGGTTACGTTTCGGGGCGCGTTGCAAAACATTCTGCTTGATGGTGTGCTGAACGTATTATTTTAGAAGGAAACGCATTCTGTATATGATTTCATCAGTTATTTTCTCTTTTCAGTGATTCGTAAGTCACCAGAAGCGAAGCACTTTAGTTTCCAGATCAGACGAAATGCTTTTAAGCACAAGACTGCTGCAGCTGTGTCAACCGCAACGTTTCCTTCCTTTACATCTAGGCAGAACTTTACCAAGTTTTCACGGATATTGTTCAGGTGCGACTTACTCCGGACTGATCTACGTTTCGCACGTTTCGACCCTTGTCGCTTTCGATACCAGCCAAATCCAGCATACGATCTCACTTGAGAGAGATTTGAAGCAAGGTCCTATTGACTGGCGATTTGGCGCGCTTCTTCGAAGTGCGAACTGACCAAGAGAATTTCACACTCGTACAGCAGCAAGCCTCTTACTTGCTGAAAGCTGTTTGCCCCGCCCCAGCATCTATCGTCACTAAATAGCATTTACAACAAGTGGTGAGATGCGTGTTGAGTTATCGCACCGTCTCTGAGTTCGGAGTTCGTTTTACTTTAGGTACCGAAAGTCGCGAAGACACTGCAACACCTCAGGACGATGCAAGCGCTGCTGTAGAATCACCCGTACCGAAAATTGTGCAGGACCGCCCCGAGGTGAGGAGGACGTTGCCGAAACCCCATCTCTTGGTGGCGGCGACTGTCTCACCACGGGCACCAATGTCCCTCTAGTCAGAATTTTGATATCACACTGCCTGAAAGCAACATCTTCCGTGGGATTGCTTATCAAGAGGGAGTCGGGTGAATTTCGCCTTGAGACGCAGAAGAGTTTGGACCTGTAGAAGGAGGCTAAGCGGAGGTTATCTATTGAATAGGAGAGCCTTTCGTTTGACGTTACTCAAAATGCACATCGTGCCACGTCATCTCAGTATCAGCCTTGTGTCAACCAGGCTTGAACCTGAGGCCCTGCCTTGCCGTCCTCTGCTCACAAGCACTGACGAAGCTCAAATGTATGCGGTCCGCAGGGTGAAGAACGAGAGAAGTTCACGATAACGCGTGCCGAAAAAAAGCCCAACACACGCAATATCTTGCGAATCACCTTCGCCCCTCGGCATGCCATCCTCGAGGACGTCTTGAATTTGCTTAAAGGTGGCGTTCCACCTCGAGCTGCTCGCTGTGACCGATGGCGGCGATCCCTATGCCGTCCTGTGCATCCCGAGGCGACCCCGATGTCTTCCGCCAGCTTGTACTGACCCTTCTTCACGTGCCTTGGCAGGTGCCGGCACGCAGCGGGAAGACATCCGACTTGGATATGACGAGAAGAGCTTCCCTACCAACTGGTGCTCCTAACAACCGGAAGCCTGGCTTCCGATCCTCTTGCGCATGTGACAGATATGTGCAAGAGTGCACCAAACGTACTTGCCGCGGTTTTGAGCTGTGTGCGTGCGATCATCCTTGTCGTCGTCGGAGCTTGATAACTGTTATGAGGCTCGACGGGCACTTTCCCGCACGTATGCCGTCGTCGGAGCCCAAGCAACCCCCTGCGGCATCGAAGGGCACATCCTGTGTTTACCGTCGTCTCAGCTTCAAATCGTGAGTGGTTTTCGTAGTGTGGCTCGTGTGCCTGCGACACCTGACCGGAGACGTGCCTTGGTGAGGTGTGGGCACCGGCAGGTTCGTCAAGTTCCCCACGCAGGCAGCGAGCGTGCATGTGATGAAGGAGCTGAATCCGGCCTTCCTGGGCTCGCGACCCGTGCGATTATCCCTCACCACTCAGGACGACTGGGATAGCTGCAACCAGAATTTTCCTCAGCCGGCCCTTGCCCCAGGATGCAGCACGCGTGTCAGTGGCCTTACCGACACCACCCGAATCGAGGTAAGTTCAGGGGGGGTGGTCGCTGCAGGGCCCAGCTTGCTGCGGGGCGTGTCGCGGGTGCGGCAGGGGGG
>LGRX02008327.1:0-17173 GCA_001247695.2 Cymbomonas tetramitiformis | reverse complement strand
CCTCTGCAAGGAGGCCCGATGCGCCCGGACGCGGTGCACACGCTGCGCGCTACCCCCAGGCACCATGCGTCTGGTGTGCCTGGCGGGGCAGCGGCGCATCACGCAGCCCGAGACAGCACAGCGAGAGCTGCTGCCTCATGGCGGTGCGCCTGGCGCGCTCGCGGTGGCTGCCATCTGCCACTCGCGGCGCGCTCTCTCCCCCACCAAAAGAAAAGCGGTCCGCTCCCGGACGCTTCACTCTCGGTGGCCCTAAGGGGAGGGCGCGGGTGAGCACCTCGGTGTGCTCACCTCGTGGCGACACGCATGCAAGGGTGGGCCTCCTTGCACGCGCGTGACGATGCGTCCCGTCGAGACGGATGCAGCCACTCGCCCGGAGCTTGGGGCTCGCCGGCCTCATCAGCACCCCGAGTGTGGGTGCCGCGCTCCGCGCTCGGCGGCGGGGCATGCGTGCGCAGTGTGCTGCTCCCAGGCGCGCGCATCAACCTCTGCAAGCAAGGAGGCCCGATGCGCCTGGACGCGGTGCACACGCTGTGCGGCACTCCCAGGCACCATGCGTCTGATGAGCCTGGCGGGGCAGCGGCGCGTAAACAAAACCCTGGTAGAGCACATATGGCGCGTATTTTTAACAACATTATTTAACAACACAAGCTGTGCCGTATTAGTGCAAATATGGTGCGTGATCCAAATATTACTTTTGAGAAAATTATATCATTGGGGAGTTTTTAGTATGCGCGTAGGCAAATGCCGAATATTGCAGTTTGCGTGTATACAAACGATTCAATGGTAGTATGCGCGTAGGGGACCGATTTTAATAGCAGTCTAAGCGTATGCCGATGAATTTTTAAATAACCTGTAACGTGTAGGCAGCTCGGTACAAGCTTGAATTGCACTATCGACATAGCCTTCCAAATTAACGTTCACCGGTCCGCCATCCGCTCGCATGCCGTAACTCAAAAGAAAATATTGAGATCAGGAGCGTGAAGAGCTTCCAGAGAAGATTTTAGGCCAGTCGCAGTGCAGGAAAGCACGGCAGCCCCACATGCCTCTTTGCCTCAACGTAATATGCCGCCAACAACGCGAAGCCGCACCAGGTCAACCACGAGCGACGTACGACCGCCAAGGAGCGTGTCTGTCCCTGCAAGGTCACCCTCGCCGCCACCCTCGCCAGGTACATGCAATCAGTTCCATGTTCACCTCATCCTCACCTCCGTATTTTCACCCAGCGACTTTATGTAGGTATATTTACACTCTTATCCCTGCCTGTTATAGCGACAGTGTGCACATGCGTAGCAACGCTGCTGTCATGCCGTTGTCCACTGTCAAGTTGGAGAGCGACCACCATCATGTTGTGCCCGTGAGTTACTCCTGCCTCCTCACGAACAAGACCGAGCATTTGCACACGCTGCAGCTGCAGATTTCTAAGGACGAATGTGATGAGGCATATGACCGCCCTGAGCGTCCTCGTGAGATACCGTATCTGACCATAGTTATTGCATAGCAGGGTTATATATATATATATGGGATAAGTCTACATCGGGGGCCGACATTTCATTTAAATCCACATCGGGGGCCGCGCTCTCATTTTAATCCACATCGGGGGTCGACACTTCATTTTTAATCCCACATCGGGGGCGGAGACACTTCATTTAACCACATCAGGGCGGACATCATTTTTAATCCACATCGGGGTAGACATGTCATTTTAATCCACATCGGGGTAGACATCTCATTTTAATCTACATCGGGGGGCGACATCTCATTTTAATCCACATCGGGTGTAGACATCTCAGTTTAATCCACATCGGGGGTATGCATTACATTCAACGTAAGGATATAATGTAAACGAAATATAACTATGCAAATCCAACCGGTAGATATGTAAATCATATCGCGATGAAAATATCTACCGGTTGGATTTGCAAAATAATGTTTTTTGAGCGTCCAGCAGTGAAAAGCTGTTTCATTTCGCCAAACAAGACAGTCTTTCATCGTTTGCGGCACCAAAAAACATTATTTCGCAAATCCAACCGGTAGATATGTAAATCATATCGCGATGAAAATATCTACCGGTTGGATTTGCAAAATAATGTTTTTTGGAGCGCCCAGCAGTGAAAAACTGTTTCATTTCGCCAAACAAGACAGTCTTTCATCGTTTGCGGCACCAAAAAAACATTATTTCGCAAATCCAACCGGTAGATATGCTCATCGTAATACGAGTTGCATATCTACCGGTTGAATTTGCGTAGTTATGTTTCAACGCATGCTATGAGATGTCAACCCCCGATGTGGATTAAAATGAGATGTCTACACCCGATGTGAAACGTTTAGGCTTGTCAGCCCCCGATGTGGATTAAAATCAAATGTCGGCCCCCGATGTGGATTAAAATGGGATGTCTGCCCCCGATGGGGATTAAAATCAAATGTCGGCCCCTCGATGTGGGATTAAATGAATGATGTGATTATTAAAAATGAGATGCTGATGTGGATTAAAATGAGATGTCGGTCGGCCCCCGATGTAGACTTATCCCTATATATATTCACTATATATATATTTCACACTTCCTTTCAGGTTATGGATACCACTAGCTGGTGGCTTCTCGCGTTTATTTTCGCTATCATTTTGATCCCGCGCAACGCGGTATTCAGTGACGCAACGTTACTCTCCCCGGCCGACACAATAACGCAACGTTGCACATCGCCGCAATTTCCCCGTACGTGCTGCAACGGCACCGGCTATTATTTCTTTGGGCGCAACGCTCTCTCTTCTTCGTGCGCAACGTACGTTTATCGCAATCATTCCCGTATTTGATCCCGCGGAACGCGGTATTCCGTGGCGGAACGCCACTCTACCCGGTCGAGCGCATCTCACCGCCATTTTCCCGTACGTGCTGCAACGGCACCGGCTCCTTTTTCATTTGAGCGCAACGCCCAATCTTTTTCGTGCGCAACGCACGTTTATCACCATCATTCTCGACTACGTCGTCCCCATCTATTTCACTTTACGCTCTGGCCAGCAGCACCTCAACAGCAGCAAAATTGGCTTATCGCACGACGTTTTTGACGTCACCACCGTCTTCCCCGCGGGAATCTACCCCAGATTGACTTTTCCATCGTTCGATTTGGTTATTTTTGGCGAAAGTTACGTTTTCGTTTGGGAACCCTAAGTGTTGAGCTCCAGATTTTCCAGCTTACAGCGGCCATGGCTTCGTGTCGTCAGCGTTCGCGCATCTCTGCAGTTGCCTCCGCGCAGCAGGTGATTCGACGACGAGAACTTACCCCTGGCTACGGTCTGGTGGTGTCTGGTGGTGCTTATGCACCAGACACCAAAATCGAGTCCATCAACCCCATCGTCGACATGAGCTTTGACCACTACAAGCTCACCCCGCAGCATCCTCCACTCTTCCCTCCACCCTGCGTGCCCCTTGGCCACTGCCTGGTGGTGTTTGGTGGTGCTGCAGCCCTCATCCCACCGCTTTTCCTCTTTGCTTTCGCATTTGTGTGCGGCAGAGTGGAACCACACCGCATTTTCCACCTTCGCCCCCCTCGGGGTGTCCACGTCCCCGCACTCGCTCTGTTGGTGCCACGCATCGTCGCAACGCATCGCGTGGGCGTTGGATGACAACGTCCTGGCGGCGCTCGACTTCGTTCACCATCGAGAGCTACGCCGCCGTCCACCCTCGATGGCTGGGACTAGATTTGCCGGCTGGCCTGTGGGAGTAGTCATCCCCACAGCACATGCATGGGCATAAGCCCCTAGAGCACGCATCAAGAGACCACGCAGCGCGGCGGAGCCACACTAGCTAAGTTGGAAAAGACCTCTTAAGGTCCCAGAAGATGCTTGTTTTTTTAGGGTTTTGCCTTTGTGGCCAACCGTAGGATGTTAGACCCGGCTTTGCTGGCTTGCATCTTGGCACCTCACGCCTTCGGGGTGAGGTGGTGTCATGGAGAGACAGACTTTCGCCCCCCCCCATAAACTGGGGGTGACTGTCTCTTCCTGTGTCACCCCTCGCCTTGTGGTGTCACTTGCATCTTGCCAGCCGACCGATAATAAAACACCCAAGTTATTTTACTATCTCATCTTTTTGACTGTGAAACCCGTGAGCATCACTGCACAGCTTTCATCACCTGCGTGCATACATATATATATTCACTATATATATATTTCACACTTCCTTTCAGGTCGAGTGAACCTTTGGGACATGTTTTACATCATTTGTGATGCACATGCCGCTAGGATTCCCACTTTCAATCCGGAGCTGATATCTCTATGACGTTCGGGTTTTTGGCAGCCTTGGTACCATTCACGCGTGACACCGAGGCCCTCAGATGTGCCCTCGAATTTAAGCTCTCACCTTGCCCCTCCCCCCAACAACCACCCCAAATACTTTATTTCGGCAACCCTCTAGCATCTTGGGATGCTTTACACGCCGCTTGAATCGAAGTGATTCGGCCTATGCGGCCAGATTAGTCTTCGTATTGGGTTGTCTTCGTGTAGAGCGTGGGCGTGCCTAATTTGGTGCATGTTGAGTCTGCCCTTCCTTTCGAACAGCCCTCGCGTGGTTGTGTTGAATGGGTATGTTTCCGTTTGGTTTTGGCTTCCCCCACCCGTCATGTTTAGTCCCCAGCTCCTGGTTTGCATTTCTATTCTTCGTCTTATCATCCGCATCAGCAGTTTGCCCTTCGTTGGAGTGCTTTCCCTTATTGTGGTCACCGCTTGCTCTGGTTTCCTTGTTTTGACAAGCATGGGTCTGCCATTACGGTTAATCAGTCTGAGAAGTTTGTAGCCGTAGGGTGGCTAGGTGCTCCACGCTAATGCATTTTTTGCCGTGGTTCGTTTTCTTCTGTATCTGCGACTGCTCGTTCTCCCGTTGCGTTCATCGCGGCTTGTCTCCCTCCTACTATCTCGTGTTGTTCCTCCCGGTGCTAGCGTTACACTCAGCATCACGAGCAGTGGGGTTATGGCAATCGCAGCCTTTTGTAGCGGTCCGGTCACTGCTTGTCGTGGCCATTCCGGGTCTCGCTGCAATGCTTGCGGTGTTACCAGGTTTATGGTTACAGCGTTACAATACCCTAAATTCGTGTCTATAACGCCCCTAATCTCATTCCATTGGCGGTTTCCATTTTTGGTATGTTGTCCCGTACTTGTGTAAAAGTTTTGGGGTGTTTCGGTGTTTTCTTTCCGATTTTTTAAATTTTTACGTAGAGCATTTTTAGGAAGTCGCTTGTGGTCGAATGTTGGCAGTTCGCTCCAGTATTTTGTGTGTCTCGTCTCCCTGTTCTCCTGAGCCATTCCCTGAAGTTTCTCAACGTCGTTCCCGTCATGTTGTGCCGTGCGCGTGCATTTGCTTCCCTCGTTGTTAGGGTTATTGTAGGGTTCACCTTTGTATTGCAGTACAGTAGTTCCGTTTTAAGTGGGTGGGTGGCAGTGTGTCATTTGGTTGGTTGGGGTGGTTATTTTGGGCCTGCCATGTCCATCTCTGGTGTCGCTGTAGTGTCTTCATTGTTGTCGAGTTTATGGTCACAGCGTTACATCGCCCTAAATCCTTGTCTGTAACTCTCCTAATAGTCTTTCCTTGGTGGGCCTCATTTTTTTTGTGTGTCTTCCCGTAGCTGTGCAAAAATTTCGGGGTGTTTCGGTGTGTTTTCCAAAATTTGTTACTTTTACGTAGAGCATTTTTAGGAATTCGCTTGTGGTCGAATGTCGGCAGTTCGCCCTCATATTTTGTGTGTCGTGTCTCCCTGCTTTCCTGAGCCATTCCCCAAAGTTTTTTGCCGTCCCTATCAGTATACGGGATTGCGTGAAGTCATTTGTGTCTTTAATTGGTAGGGTTTCGGTAGGGTTCGCCTGTATATTGTGGTAGTGTCGTGTTAACTAGCCGAGTGGGAATGCACTCATATCATCGCTTTCAGTGTACCGTGTATTCTTTTGTTGAAGTATATATATGCAGCGGTGCATTGCTGCAGTCCTCTTTTGTCGTTTGTACATGCCATGGGAATTCGGTTTATGTTCATTAGTTCCGTGCTGAGCTTGTTTTGTAATCCCCGCGTGGAAGTTAATGTGTTGTTTATCTAACTTAACAGAGCTAAGGGGTTGGGTAAAGCACGTGTGTATTGCAGTGGAGGCGTTTATTGTGTTCGTGCTGCAAATGTTTGTTTCGTTGTGTCGGGTGTTCTGCTTATTATCTGGAGACATCATGGTTTGGCTGTTATGGTTCGCCTTTGTACTGCAGTAATTTCGTGCTATTATTAGGCATCGTAGTGAGTCGAGCGATAAGTGTATCATATGTTCTTTTCGTGTCCGCCCGGAGTTATGGTTAATTGTATATTGTGAATGCACATGTTTACTTTTTGTGATGCAAGTGAAAACGGGGTGTTTGCCATGCCTCTGGGGTGTTCGATTCCCCCAGCAGGTCACAGCTGGTGTGCTGCTGTATGTATAGGACAGCCTATGTCTCAACTTGCACTTGGTGGCAGGGTGTTTGTATTCACAGCATTTGCAGGTAGCAGCAAGGTTACCATATTTATCATACTTGGGTGTGTTTTGACCATTCACTGGCAGGTGGGGGGGATTCCCCTTTCCTATGGTGGCCTCACTATCTGTGATGATTTTGTCTAGGCAGGTTATGCATTTTGCAACAGGGTAGACCACACAGATGCTTTCTTTATGTTTTGCATGCTCTACTGCAGGTCCTCGTCCCTTGATTGTACTCCGTGTCGATTTTGGTTGTCCCCTGCTCCCGGGTGCGGTATTCTTCCTGCTTCCAGCTCCTTCAGCTTCTGTGGATTTACACCCCAACAGAGTTAGCATGGGTTTGCATGTTGTGTTTGGTTGTGATGATGCAGCAGTGCCACTTTCACCGCCGAGCCCACCTCGCCGTATGGGGGGGTTGGTCAGTTTCTCAAATATGTCAGGGGCTGAGGAGCCCCGCGGGTCTCAGGGAACATATCAAACTTTTTATGTCGTACGGTCAACACTCAAAAATTCCATCGGCCAAGTTTCGGCCATCTCGGCCAAAATCTAAAATTGCCCGCCGCAGGCGCAAAATTTTAATTTTAAGTATGGCAATATCATAAAAATCGCACAATTTCGGGGAAATTTTCAAAATTTTACACAATTCGTCTCGGCCACCAAGCAAAAGCACCCTCGGCCAAACCTCGGCCACAGCCTTCATCGTACGGCCACAGACCGGCCATAGGAGGTTGATATGTTCCCTGGTGGGTCTGATGCCGTTGCTGAGCCTTTGATTTTTTGCTTTTTGGCAACCCAGATGCGTCTTGGGAGATTCTTCGGACGGGGTGCTGGATCGTCCTCTGCGGGATTCCTGCTGGGGCACGTGGCCCGAACGATGTGGAGGTATCCGTTTGTTTCCCCGACTCGCACGTGTGCGGACGGGGTGCTGGATTGCCCTCTACGGGGTTCCAGCTGGGGGCAAGCAGCCCCCTTCCACTTCGTGGATTATTTGTTGTTTGTTTCCCCGACCCGCACGTGTGCGGACGGAGTGCTGGATTGCCCTCTACGGGGTTCCAGCTGGGGGCAAGCAGCCTCCTTCCGCTTCGTGGATTATTTGTTGTTTGTTTCCCCGACTCGCACGTGTGCGGACGGGGTGCTGGATTGCCCTCTACGGGGTTCCAGCTGGGGGCAAGCAGCCCCCTTCCACTTCGTGGATTATTTGTTATGTATTTCCCCGACTCGCACGTATGCGGACTGGGTGCAGGATTGCCCTCTACGGGGTTCCAGCCGGGGGCAAGCAGCCCCTTTCCACTTCGTGGATTATTTGTTGTTTGTTTCCCCGACTCGCACGTGTGCGGACGGGGTGCTGGATTGCCCTCTACGGGGTTCCAGCTGGGGGCAAGCAGCCTCCTTCCACTTCGTGGATTATTTGTTATGTATTTCCCCGACTCGCACGCATGCGGACTGGGTGAAGGATCGCCCTCTACGGGGTTCCAGCCGGGGCAAGTGTTTCCCTTCACTTCGTGGATTATTTGTTGTGCGTTTCCCCGACTCGCACGTATGTGGATCGGGTGGTTGATTGCCTTCTACGGGGTTCCACCGGGGCAAGTAGCTCCTTCACTTCGTGGATTATTTGTTATGGCTTCCCCGAATCGCACGGATGCGGACTGGTGGCCGGGTTGCCCTTCGATGGGGTTCCACCGGGGCAAGTATTCCCCTTCACTTCGTGGATTATTTGTTGTTTGTTTCCGACTCGCACGTATGTGGGACTGGGTGCTGGATTGCCCCTACGGGATTCCAGCTGGGGGCAGTAAGTAGCCTCCCTCTACTCGTGGATTATTTGTTATGTATTTCCCCGACTCGCACGCATGCGGACTGGTGCAGGATTGCCCTCTTACGGGTTTCCAGCCGGGGCAAGTAGCCCTTCACCTGTGATTATTTGTTGTTTGTTTCTCGACCTCGCACGTGCGGACTGGGTGCAGGATTGCCCCTACGGTTCCAAATTGGGGCAAGAGTTCCCCTTCTAATTTTCGTGGATTATTTGTTATGTATTTCCCCTGACTCGCACGCATACAGACCGGGTGTCGGATTGCCCTCTACGGTTCCAAATGGGGCAAGTAGCCCCCTTCACTTCGTGATTATTTGTTGTTTGTTTCCCGACTCGCACGTATGTGCGGACTGCGTTGATTGCCTTTACGGGGTTCCAGCTAGGCAAGTAGCCTCCCACTTCGTGGATTATTTGTTATGTATTTCCCCTGAATCGTACGATGTGGACTCGGTGTCAAGCCGTGCCCTCTACGGGGTTCCAGCTGGGGGCAAGCAGCCCCCTTCCACTTCGTGGATTATTTGTTGTGCGTTTCCCCGACTCGCACGTATGCGGACTGGGTGCTGGATTGCCCTCTACGGGGTTCCAGCTGGGGGCAAGCAGCCTCCTTCCACTTCGTGGATTATTTGTTGTGTGTTTCCCCGACTCGCACGTGTGCGGACGAGGTGCAGGATTGCCCTCTACGGGGTACCAGCCGGGGGCAAGCAGCCCCCTTCCACTCCGTGGATTTCTTGTGGGATTTCGCGGGAGCAACCGCTTAAGCAAACGAAAGTGCGAACGATGTGACGGCGCGACTGAAGGCAGCTTGCACACCTGGGTGCGCGTGTGGTAAAGATTTGTGGGTTTCTCGTTGAGGTCTTCCGAGACCAGCGTGAGCGGATGTTCGCTTTGGTCTTCACAGTGGATGCCGTATCGTCGGAAAGTGCAGATGGCGTTGTCGTCTGTGAATCCTTTTCTGCCTTTCGGCTTGGTGAAGACGTGAGGTTCGTGGTGAAGTGCTGAAGTCCCCCTTTTCAACATGCAGTGTGCACAGGCTGTCCGTACTCAGAATGTCGTCTGTTTGCCTCAAAACATGTGAGGGAGGGCCTGGGCGGGCCAAATCTGCATGTTGCCGTCTCGTGTCGACGTTCAGCGTCTGTGCCAGGTTTCCTGTGCCCGTCTTGATAGCTGTCGCCGCTGTAAACACATAGAAGATTATCCCAAAAAATGTCCGTTGCGGGCTTGCTCTAATTTTGGCATCTGCCCGCGGCCCGCAGAGAGGTGGCACTGTCGCACCGGTCATGCATGCGAAAGGTTTTTGCGGAGAAGATGTCAGGGAGGGGCTACAGCGAAAACACCGCCGCTGAGGACGGGATGCAGGCGTGCACCAAGCACCTGCTGGGATACTCTGCGTCCGGTTCAAAAGGAGGTACACGAGCCTTGCTCATGGGCCCGTCACGCAGCGAGGGAACCCCCGAGAAGAAGTCGAAGAAACTGCGGAGGACGGGAAACGAGGTCCGCCAGTTTTTGGGGGCCTGCAACGCCGAGGCCAAGAAACTCCAAGCCGGCCTCAAGAGCAGGGACTCCGATGATGTGGCACAAGCGGAGATCGAGCTCAGCGTTCACAGGGGGATCGCCGACGGCGACATCGAACCCGAAGAAGGCGAGGATGGAAAGTCCAAGAAGATTCTGGAGCTGCTCACCAGCTGGAGTGCAATTTGAGTGAAGTTTTGTTTGTAGCCTTGTTTTAGTTTCATAAATCGTGTTCATATTTACCCTGTTTTTGAAACGGTAACACGTCTTGGGTCTATAGTGTCCATCCATTGCAATAATTATTCCACATGCATGCCACATGCATGCCTATCCACTTGTTTGCCTATGCCTATGCTCATGTTTAGTATAATTTCATAAGCATATAACAAACTATTGCTCACAACACTCCGAAGTTTTTTTATCTGTTTCGTACTATCACGGGTAAGTCGGGTACATACGTAGGGAAACCCTATATAATTCAAGCGACACACGGCCGTACGGGGCACCCGGCGATGAACCAGCGACATTCTGGTCACCCATCATCATTTTGGAAGCATTTTAAACCAAAAAAACGAAAACGAACAAATTGGAATAAGTGAGATATTCCAATTTAAAGCGCTGGTCGTTATATGCCTCCCCCTAAGCCCAAATTGTGAAAGCAAGGGCAATAATGAAACACACTGTGAGCATATTTCAACTTCCTACAAAACAACAAGCCGTGTCACACAGATTGCAAAAACTAACAAGCACTACAGTGGATCAATCGGAGGGTAACAAGCCAGGGGATATGGGAAACACACGACAGGTGTTGTTCCTGAAGATGAAGAAGGGTGAGGATGGTGAGCCACTGCAGAAGGGAGGAGATGACTATCTCGTTGATGAAAAAGAACCCCCGGAAATCATGGATTTCCCACCGAGATTCAGGTCCTGGTTCAGGGCCAAGAGAGGGGGAAGCTGGTGCTCTCCTTCTTCCAAGGCTTCGAGTACTGCAGCTCAATCACTCACGGCGAAGACAAGATTGCAAGGCTTAACCACATCAAGTGCATGTCCTATGGGGAGAGGATGCTCCAGGGAGGAGAAGCGGGCCACACTCCTGATCAGAAGGGAAAGGGTGAGAAGAGAGACAGGAGCACCCCAGGCTCAGTGGGAATGACCAAGAAGAATCTGAATAGATCTTTCAACACAGTCAGTGGCTAAGATAGGTCCGAAGGAGACCAGCTCACCTGTCCTAGCAAATATATAGGATGAGCAGACAGTTGCAAGCAACCCATAGAAACCCAGAAAGAAGAACGGTAATGACAAAACAACTGTACACTTGCCCCGTTGGAGCACCGTGGCCTAGCACGGTGTCCGCCTTGCCAACGGGGGATCGCCCAGAAAACCCCGGGTCTTGTGTAAATCATATAAATTTCTGCTGCAACAAATGGTCTATGACAGGATCTCTAGCTGCCTGCGGACCAAATCCCCAAAGTAACAGGGGGGCATCACTGCGGGACTACAAATGTGCCAGATGTGTATGAAGACAGACGCAACAACAGATGAAATGAGCACTCCAATTGAAGGTATGGCAACCATCACCCTTCACATCATAACCACTATGTCTCCTCTCAAAGAAGACGGATGAGAGAGGAACTCACTGCATCCCAAGGACCGTTTATTCCCATTTGGCATTTGACATCCTACCTAGCACACAACAAAGCAAAAGTGACAAAAATCAACAAACCAGGGCCCAGAACATGGATCAGGTGGGCACACATCAAAACTAAGACAAGACTTCAGTATAGAAGGAAACTTCAACAAAATTCCCAATACAAGTCAATGGAGGATGCATTAGGAAGAATTTTCACAACACGCAAGAGGAGCAGACGGACTAAACATGACTTTAACACACCCCTTCACATACCAGCTAGGAGAGAACTAAGGATATCATCAGCAGGAAGGAAACAGAACCCAAACATTCACACAGGAACAGACAAAATCAGCAGCCATAGACGAGATGGGAAGCTCATAAACCGGGAGCCAAGCACAAGGACGTCACCAAGTAAGACGGTAAATGCCACACACATTGGGAGCAACACACCTGACTCGCCAGGGACTAGGAAAGAGGTCATGAGAGGAAGAGGAGGGCAGCTTGATGCGTCACTAACTTTAAGCAATGACAACTCGGAAACAGAAAGAGGATACACCGGAGAAGGGATTGACTCCGAACAGCTAGATGAGGCCCTCAGGGTCCAGGACAAAAGCTCGATTTCCCCTATTGGCTACGGCGAGCTTCTATCAAAATTGGAAACAGGAGAACCAAGCTTTGTACACCTTATCAGAAAAGCATTGGGCAAACATTTGAGGACTCGCTTTGGGGTCAGCAATGGCGAACATTGGAAGCTCATAACCCTCCGAATCACAGATGAACACCGTATAGAAGCCTACATCTACGACTCCCTAGGAAGAGTGACACCAACTGAAACACAGGACAAACTTGAAGGAGCGCTCTCCTCCTGGTTAATGAATCACCACAAAACCATGAAAGGGAAAGGATGGAAGGTAGAGGTGTCAACATTTACGCAACAACTGGATAATCACACCTGTGGGATTTGGGTTATTAGAACAGCGGAGAAATGGAGGCAATGGTGCGACACGAATGTGCATGTGCCATTCTTTACCTACTTAAAAGAAGGAAACTCCGAAGGGGAGCACCACAGCTCTGAGGCTGCATTACATATTCAAGACCTAAAAGAGGCAATTCAAGATAGGATTACTCAGCCAAAGGATGAGAGAGGGGGCACCCATAGTGACACTACAAAGTACACCCCGGTATACAGCAGGAAAGGAGTTATCTCCATAGCTAACATTGCGACATTGTGTTTAAAGCTGAAACTAGACTTCACCTGTACCAATAACAAGCACACCCTTCATGGGATGATAAATGGGAGCCAGAAAGAATACAACAATGACATCAACAAACTCCGCCAGACGAAACACCACACCTATATTCTTCATCAAAACCAGGAATGGACATTGGCGGTGCACCTTAAACATCAGAACGCTGTACTCCTAATCAAACCTTTCACAAAGATGGTAAATGGGAGTTATGACAACAAGACATTAGTATAAACATTTAGGCCTCATATGTGAAATCGATGCTCAGAATAAAGGCCTACTAATCTTTCACACGGCTGTCAAAGTTCAGGAAATTCTCCAAAACCTCAGATATGCGGGAGAGCATCAGCTAGAGAGGGACATCATAAGCAGCATGATTTCCTCCAATATCAAGTACCACCATGGATTTGGGAAGTTTAGCAGAAATGAGAAGCTTAGCAACAGGGAGGCGGTAGCCACCATCAGGGAGCAACTTAGATATGAGAATATAACCCCCGAGGAAATAGCACAAATTAGAGAGTTCCACACACACCAAGCTGCAAACGGCTGCATGAGAACAGGGAGAGAAATGGCTTCCGTTACCCAAAGTAAAAGAAACATACCCAAAACCACAGGCGCAAGGCACCAGGCAGGAAAGAAACTTAGGAGGAGAGTTCAAAAATGCGAGCGGGCGGATGACATCTTCTTTCACAAAAACCTATACGGAATGGACGGGAGATGCATCAAACAGAAGGCAAAGCACTCACGGAATGAGGCGGAAATTTTAAGGATGCAGGAGCTACAGAAGGCCCAAGAGAGAAAGGATCACATTATAATAATGGGAATGAACATGAGAGGCCTGAGACACACAAAAGAGGATCAGGATAGTATGATAAAGCTAGAGACTATTTGTAACCTGGTGTTGGACAGAAAAGCGCACATTATCTGTGTCTCTGAGACCAAGATTTCAAACACAAGTATGCCAATGGTTAAGGCATTGATGCTGCAGAAAGGGCTAAATTTCCGAATTTCTCACACGGACGGGAGGGCCTCCATAGGGTCCCTCATAGTATGGAACCCCATCGATATCCCCCTGACACCCAGTGCAACCTTTGTGGACGGGGAACAAAAAAGGTCAGTTATGATCCGATTCATAGGCACAAAGGGGTTTTCATTCTCGGTGGCTAGCGGGTACATGAATGATGCTAGTCTCAAAGAGGAACAAAAGGACTTCTACAAAACCCTGAAGGACTGGGCGGCAAAGTCAGGAGATAACAGAAACACGGCACACATAGAAATAGGAGACAAGAACTGCACATTGACCCGAAGCCAAAGGATTGCAAAAGGTCAGCAGATGTCATACAAAGACCACCAAACAAAAAACAAACACCTCCTAAGTTACTTCAATGATGACAGGACAACTTTAACAGAACTTATCACTCACATGCACCCAGAATGCAATGAAGTATTCACAAGGGTTGTGAACAACAGTTCAAAAGCAAAACTCACTCATATAATGGCAAACAAAGGAATGGAGGATAGAACAGCTGCAGCAGGCTGGCTCGAAGCAAACCCATACATAGTCTCCGACCATGGAATAGTATGGGCTCAGATGGATATTAGGGGAGGGCAGATACACCCTGAGAACCAGAAGCATACCCCTGCGGAGGAACCACGCTTGACCGGAGCAAACGACACCACCCATGCCAAGTACCCCGGTTTCCCAGTGAGACTGGAGTTTACACAGACAGAAAGCGGGGTTAAAAACTCACAAAAGCTGCGGTTGCTAGAATGCTGGAGAAGAACGGATACACTATAAAGCACTTAGCAAATGCAAGCATTGAACAAAATAATGCAACACAAGTAATAAACACTGTACTAGGTGACACCACCGACTACAATATGAAAAAGGAGGACATCTCTGGAGCCAACTTAACAGAGAACCCTAGCACATGGAAGGGGAAGCTCACGAGTACAAAGGGTAGCATAAAGTGGCATAACAAGACCAAAGAATGGTGGATACATATGGATTCAGCCTGGAATTCTGCACACATCCGGTCTAGGGGCAGTTGCATGCCGGAGGGGGTGACGCAGCATGGTCACACAAAAATTGGCAATCTTTAGAGCCTAAAATTTCCGACCAATTATGGGGAAAAAGATGTCCTGAAATACCTTAAAACACATTTTCATTTGGGGAACACCGAAGTGTTAAAACTGGAAGGTCCCATCAAGGAGCATGGGGAAGGGCATATATGGGACATTTGTATGCACCAAAGCCAGCAAGCAGAACACTGGAGTAATTGCGACAAACCTTTAGCAGCACTTGACAAAACAAAAGCATACAACTTCAACCACGCCACTAGATGGAAAGCCTATACAGAACGGCTACAAAAACTGGTAAACACAAAGCTAGAGTTGGAAAGCAGTAAGGAGGATATAGACAGCAGCCACTCCCATGAAGAAGATACGGCCCACATGTGGGATTTCATTCATGAATCGGCAAGCAAAGCGGCTTGTGCTGCCTTCGGAACGAGGGGGAAAAAGATGCACAGAAGGCCGGTCCCATCAGCCACATCAAACTATCTATACAAGTGGCTTCAGTCATTGAGAAAGGCACACCGAATGCTGGGAACGGTAGAAAAAGAAAGGGACTTGGAAGCAATAGACTGCCTTATTATAAGCACCATACCGTGCGATAATCTCCGTAGGAAGTCACAGGAACCGGCCACGGCATGGAGTGACAGACTTGAGGTCAGCTTACCAACAATCACAAAAGCATTCCAAGAAAGCAGACTTATTTAAAAACATAAGATATTGGAAACTTCGGGAGAAGAAAGAGATGCAATATTTGTTTGCTAAGAAGGTTTCAACCTTCTTGGACAGAGCCTTAGGAAACAAAAAAGAGACGGAGAAGGGTGCAGCTCCAGAATATGACAGTAAAGGTGAGATACCGACCACAGAACACGCAAGAAAGCAAGCCATCTTAAAATAATATAAGGAAAGCAAGCTTTTCTCCACAAGACCCAATGCCCCCACGCACCTCCCGCCATGGTTGGAATCGATCCTGGAAAACAGTCCTAAACTACCTCAGCATGTCATTGAGCAGTTAGCAGGACCTATACTAATGACGGAGCTGGAGGCAGTCTACGGATCATGTGGAGTATCCACAGCCCCAGGCCCATCTGGAATGCACTACGCACAATGGATACAGGGGCCCCGAAACCTCCAGGAACTTATACTTGAAATGTTCAACAACATTTTGAGAACAGGTTCCTTCCCGAAAGTAGCAAAGGCGAATTTCATTCAACCAATCCCTAAAGACCCAAGCAAACCATGCACATCAGATAACTCTAGACCACTCACCATGCTGGAAACAGGCATGAAGCTGTTCAATTCCATCATTGCAAACAGAATAAAAAAGGCCTTATCCAAACATCCGGTCCTCTTCCCAATCCACGGATGCCTTTCTCCCCAATAAAAACATCGAAGATTCGTTACAAGTCCTAAATGAAGTAATCTCCGATGCTAACTGATTTGACAAGGAGTTGCATGTTGTCTACCTGGACCTGAAACAAGCCTTTGACCGAGCAGAATTCTGGATGAGCAAGCTAGCACTGGAGAAAATAGGATTACCCGAAAACATCATTACAATCATCTCGGACATCACAGCTGAAGCATCTAGACATGTGCAATAGCTGATATTCATACTGATTTTGGCTAGATGTCTTTTAAGTGTTCGTTAAGGGCGAAAACGGCTTATTTTCGGTCTTGCGCAGCTTATAGCGCGGGGAGTTTGGGGCGGAACGTGTTTCCAGCGGTGTACATAAGCTTTGGATCGACCCGAAGGGTTCCCGCGCCTCATTTCCGGCTTTGGTGCAACTTTTGTGTTCGGATGCTAAGATCATCTTTCGTTTTTGCGACTTTTTCCGACTTTTTGGACTTTTTCCGGCTTTTGGCGGTTTTTTCGACCTTACTTCGAGTTGTGCCGCCGGAGGCTATGCAGAAATCTTCGGAAAGTTGAAAACGGCAAAAACATTCTACCTTACGGTCTTAGAGTGCCCTTTGGGGCCCTTAAACCCTAAATACAGCTCATATTCAGGGTTATTTGGGGGGGAGATAGTGATTCGCCTTCGTTATTTCGTAACTTCGCGCTACTTGTTGGACGACGACGTTGCTCAGCCACCTTCCACACGACCATGGACCACCACCTTCACCCCTGCAAGCCTCGGGCACTGGCCATACGGGTGCACCCTTCCCTGCGGGCCCGGATATGCCGGAGGGGCAGCTGACGGCCTTGGGTATGCCTCTCACCTCCCCGGAATACATCGTTCGCCAGCGGGTGCAGAGTGAGGCGTACGGCAGCGTGGACCCATGTCGTGTCACGACCCAGCCACGGCTCTCTGCCTACCCCATTGTTGAGGCCCTCCACCGGCCCTCTCCCCAGCCTTTCCCCCGAGGAGTGTACGCAACGCCCTCGCCGTATGCACCACGGGGTCAGTCGGCGTATGCTGCGCCCTACCCCCAAGTGC
>LGRX02008326.1:0-12494 GCA_001247695.2 Cymbomonas tetramitiformis | reverse complement strand
GGGGTGTGAGGACTGAACCAGTCTCACAGGTATGTAAGCAAACACTTACAGGTAATATGATGCCATGATCATATGATGTACAGACAGTACATGGATAATATCGAATACGATCTTTTTTTTATTACTCTTTTGGTCAAGTTGCCTAACAGCCACAGAGGTGGCTGCAATGTACGACAAATTCAAACTCAACCCCGAGAGCTTGCACAGCTCTCAGTCTACTTAAAGTAACTCGTCCTTACCATGCCACTTCATGTGTTCAATCATTTGCGGACTGCAGCAACCAATCAGCTGGGATCTGTCATCAGTACTTAAATGTTTCTGACTGTCACCTCCCAAGTCTCTCATTTGAATACTCACAGATCTGCTGATGTGGCTGTATAACTGAGGTCCTCCTCGATTCCCTCCAGTTATGTTCGACTGATCGAATCCTATTATTCAAATGCCACATTTGAGTCAGTCACTTCTGTCGGTCACCTTTGTCAATTCTGCCAGTCACCTCTGTCATTCGGCCATGCTGGTGACTGCCATCATTTCCGGTTGGTGACTGTCATCGTTTCTGTCACTCGTCACTCTGACACGTCTGTCTCTCGTACTGACTCGTGATGCACCCTAGTACAACTCTCCCCCCTTTTAGGCGCGCCTACGCGTCCTCGCTAGGCTGCCCTGCCCTTATGTACATTGTTTGGAGGTTGGCATGCACTTATGACAAGGATTGAGCTGTAAAGCTCTTCGGTTCTCGGGTCCGTGCCCCCCAGTTCTCGGGTCCGGGTCCCCCTCTATCTGCGGTTCTCGGGTCCGTGCCCCCCAGTCCTCGGGTCTGGGTCAACGCTCAGACAGATTGGTACGATGGTAATTCCCCAGCTTCCAGGGGGTGCCGTGTGTAAACCCCACGCATTTTGTGTTTCCACCCCACGCGTGTGTTTTTGCCCCACACGTGGGGTGTTGTATTATGTAATGATCATCACACCGCATCCACGATCAAACATATCGATTCAAAACTTCAAATATCGTTACGCCGTCTCTCGTGTTCATTATTTCTTGAAAATTCTTTTGACTTGGCGGTTCATAGACAAACATATATTATCACGAAATACGGTGAAGAAACAAAAGGTAATCGTGCCGTCCAATGCGATGCTAACCTCTTATTTCACTCCGTTGCCTATTAGCAAGACACGTGAGTATTTTGTCCGTACGCGAATTCCTTATATACCTTCTAGGTCTCAACTGGTGCCGCACAAAGGCAAACTCCCTATGCCAACTCATCAACGAAATATTCATACAAACACATGCCACTTGCATCGAGTTCTTGGATGGGAACCGGATTATGCCTACGTTATTCGGGAGATAACCGAAAGGCAATCGATTATCATAAGCCGTATCTTGCTTGCGAGGGAAGTGCCACCCCGATACCGGCTACGGTTGCTTTATTCTTTCGCTTTACATATTATCGACACGAACAAGCAGGCCATGTTTTGCCTATGGTCCGCAAGAGTTATGCTTGAAACATATGATATCTGAAAGGGATATGGTGGTAGTGGAATATCAACTGTGCTTCAAGTGTTTAAACTATCTCATTCAAGACATGCAACTATTAGAGTTCAAACGTGCAAGTTAGTTATTAGTTATGGCAAGCTAAACATTTACTGGAGGCCAAAACCTCGGTGGCATTTTGCGTTGCCGACTATCGTACATTTTAACCCTTAAGCCGGTATCTGGGTCAGATCTGACCCAGAAGCGATGGCAAAGTATATGCTGCTTGGGCAATTGCGGTTGCATACCTTGCATGATTTGTGCACTGGGTATTTGCACGTACACCGTTGTGTGCATATGTAAGCGTAGCGTACTTGTGCGGGGCACGTATGCATAATATATATCGCACGTACCCGCATATTTGTCGCGAATCAGTTGCACATTTGTACGTTTTTTGCGTAATTTTATCTTGCAAAACATACAAACCGCGCCTAAACTGCAACGTTATACTTACCTACGGCTCATCTTACAAGCACGCGTTGCATCATGGGCCATGTCCCGATCATTATGTAAGTGATTGGTGGCTATCATCATGGAATATGACCCATAGTATCGCAAAAATCACCACACGTGTCCCTTAAGTATGGAAAACATTGTGAAATATATGTATTTTTAGTGTTTTTTTTTGCATAAATCCACAGAAAACGATAGGCAGATGAACGCACATCGGTGCAAGTGAATCATCCTTGGAACGTATCATCGAGGTCGATGATTTAATTCCAAAATTGTGCAAAAATATGTCGAGCAGATGTCGTCAACAATGAAGATGAAATTAAATCGTGCCTGTAAAATCGAAAACATTCTAACCATGTGCGCATATACAGTAATCACTCAGTAATAAGAAAACCCGCCAATAAGAAAGTAGCCAGCTTTGTTGGGGGGGGGTACCCGATTTGGTGAATATTGCTGGCTGGCTTTTTTGAGCTATGAAATATGGGGTGATAAGAAATATGGGCGCTGGCGCCATATTTCTTATTGGTGCGCCGCAGGCGGAATTTTTTCAAAATGTCGCATTTTCACGGGTTTATCACTGAAATTTTAAGAAAATCGCTGGCTGATTGAAACATGACCCACTATTCTTACGATTTTCATAGGACGCTGGCGCTGGCGGGAGAGGGGGGGGTATCCAAGTTGGCGAATATTGCTGGCTGGTCCCAAATCTCCGGTTTTCTTATTACCGAGTGATTACTGTAGAGTGGATATATTCGACATATATCGACATGTAGTGTCGCAAATAGTTGGTAATATAGGTATGCAATAATTGGTAAAGCAAACGGGCATTTAGTGACTAAGCATACAAGTAGTAAGTGTACGACTACGGTGTCCCTCCGCCCTACACTGACTACCGATAGAGGCGCAAGCGCCTCGATTATTGTGGTAGCATTGTAGAAAATGTGAGATGGTCGGAACACCGTAGTCGTACACTTACTACTGAAACAAAGGGAGGACGAAGTGAGAAGCGGACTAAACGCAAAAAAGGGGTGAATTGGTTACAATTCCACATTATCTTTAAGATATATGCATATTACAACCATTTCCCCCCAAAGTTAGAAATTTCTTCTCATCTTGCGTCTAAATTAATTGTTTAAAAATGTGGAATTGTCGATTAAGCCTTTTTGAATTTCACCGTGTTGTCAAAACCAGATTCCAAATAGAACTGCCCAACGGCTGCCGCACCTTCTCCTACAGGCATATTTGCGGGATTTACAAACAAACCTTCCCCTATATACATATTTTTGGCAATTGAAGCGCTTCCAGCACTTCTTAAAGGATTGTTATTTGCAGTTATATATTTATTAGTTGGATCGTCGTTATCATTCTCTACTGAAAGTTGTTGACAAAACCAACGACCGTCGACTCGCATCAACATAGGCAACGTTTTACTTATACTTGCCGATGGATTTGCTATGTTTTGATATGAAAAAATTATAGCGTTGTTATTCGTAACGATATCTGTGAGGCATTGAATGGCAGGTTTGTTTATATCATCCACGGCTTTTACGCGCATTTGTCCATCGCAATGAAGCACCCCCGTTGCCGAACTAGTGGGACCAATTTCTATTTTGCTAGAAGTAATGATGTCATACGTACTTTGTAAAACTTGATTCAAAAATATTGTTTTGCTTGTTGTTGGTTGTAATGTATCTGCTTGTATTGCCCACAAACCATCACCACCACCACCACTCGTTGGAGGTACCCCGCCGTTAAACGTCGTGCATTGTAAATTTCTGCAAACTAAATCTTTTCCGAAAGAAGCCATGTGTTATTACTATATGCATAACATAAATATAAGCAAAAGGTAGATGATTTAATTATTCATACCAACAACGCTAAAGTGCAACGCGCGTTATGTGTTATAATTGGGATTGAGCCATACAAGCAAGCCCGAACCAGGTGTCGTTATAACCTTTGTCTCCATCGCTGTACCAATAACACCAACGTTGGTTGTTACTTGGGTGGAATCTACCTGTCCGTTTGTAGTGCATTTTAGAAGTTGCCCGTTTACATAAGACCCATCTAATGCTTTAACGGTTGTAAAACCTTTTGTACATACGAAGCAATGGTACTATTTCCGATATTTCCCAATGGTACTATTTTGAACACATATCCCTATTGGTGAGCAATTTTGATTTGCTTGTGTTGCAGTTGCCGAAAATATTTTGACCCCGTTCACATTTGTAGAGTTGTCATCAAATTGAAGGATGTCACCCGCGGCAATTGTTCCTCCAGTAGTATTTTCAAACGTATAGACTTCACCTGTGTGTGGGACCGCCGATATTGGTAGTGACGCTGCATATGCGCTAGAAATTGTTGTCAACGGTATTCCGGCTGTGGTGATTGATGCCGTCGGGGCTGTGTAACTAAAGTTTAAACTATTTGTAAGAATGACGCTTGTAGCGTCTAAATCCCCCGTAAGATTAATGTTAGAACCACTATTGCCGACTGCAAGAACTTGTGCAAGGGATCCTACACTACCAGAAGCGACTGTTCCGCTTCGCATTTCTCCACTTAATGCATCGTAATACAGTTGCAAAGTTTCGGTTGCTATATCAGGTGAAGCTCGTATTGGCTTAACCGTAAATGAATCGGGACTGCTTTGGTCTAAAGCGGCTCCAGTTCCATTAATAATTATTCTATTTGAAACGTTGTCACTTTGCCTATTGGTATTAAAACCAGCATAACTACCTAAAAATGTGCAATTATTCCCCGCTGAATATCCACCACTTTCTCTTCCGATAGCTACAACGTTATTGACTGAAGCGCCATTAAAGTTACAAGCATCGTCGCCAATCGCAACCGAAAACGACGGTGCTGTGTTATAACATGCTCCTGAACCTATAGCAATGGTGTCTTCACTTGTGGCAGAGTTTGTAGTCATTGCATTGCGCCCGATAGCGATCGAGCGTTGACCTATGTAGTCGCAGTTTGTAAACCCTTGAGTGTTTTCTCCTATACTAATTTTGCCAAGCCCTCCTGTACCCGATTCCACCCGAAAGTTTGTTCCCTTTATGCTATCTTGCAAAATTGTAAAATCGCCAGAACCGCTAAATGCCACATCTGGAACGGTGCTCGTTGCACCACGGGTGGTTACGTCTTGGAGAGTAGACGTATCGGGTTGCGAAGGCAAGTTGGTAAGTGAGGAACCATCACCGATAAAACCTGCAGCAGTTATGGTGTCGGTTGTTATAGCACCCCGAGTAGTCACGTCTTGAAGAGTGGATGTATCGGGTTGTAAAGGCAAATTGGTCAGTGAGGAGCCATCGCCTATAAATGAATTTGCCGTTATATCTGCGGTTGTAGTAGCACCCAATTGACACACGCCATTTAAATCTTGCGCACCGCCACCACCTCCCGGAACATTAACTAATCCTGAACCATCCCCACTTAAAGTGTATCCCGCACCAACCACAAAATTACCATTGCAAAGCACGCCCGAGCCATCAAGATGCATCGTAAGTTGACTCATATTAAGCTCCGAGGTGCCATCTTCCCCTATAGACAATCGATCCACATCTCCCGTTGCTTCTTTTGATGTTATAACAAAATTTTGGTCAGTCTCGTCAAGCTTAAGTTGAAATTTAGTCGTCGAGATTGGATTGTTGAGAACAAAGTCATTGATTGCGATGCCTGAATGGATTTTTAATGAACCATCAGTCAGCAATGACATTTGCTCACGTTCGTTTGTAGGATCTTTAGTATCAATGAATTTGATATCATTTTGGTATTTAATGTCGCTAGCCATGTGTAATGTTTCTAACGGGTTGCTAACAGAGCCCAATGATTGACATTGGACTGTTTTGAATATTGCATTTTTGCCAAAACTGGACATAAATATGTGTGTATACAATAGAGTTAATAAAAAAACGTGCCAGCGATGGGCGGTAACGGCGTGTTTATGGGATGTTCCGGAAAGTATCCAATAATATTAATGGCATTTACCTTATCATCTCGTCCGAGCAGTGTCGGTTTGTATCCATATAATGGATTTACATTACTTATTTTTGCTGGTGGTTGTGTGATATCGTTTATCGTCTTACATGGCAGTTGTTGCATAAAAGGGCTACGAGCGCCGCTCATTTGTATCATACACATTGGTTGTTGAATTGTATTGTTACCAATTGGTAAGCCTAAAGATGTTGAATATAAACCGGGTTGTTGTGACATAAAAGTATTCTATATATTATTGCACCTAAAAAATAGTGTGTTGCTTATATAACGACCTCAATCATTCTACCTTGACCGATTCTTAATATGCTAGTGCATGCACAAACGACAAACACTTCGTTAAGTTTTAGTTCATCTTGTGTTGCATCTATTCCAACGGAAGTTTGAAAATACATACTTGTATTCAATCCACGACTATCCAATCCTGACATGCTTCTTACTCCCATCTCATTGGGCATATTTAGTCGTACCATAGCTGTAAAGAAGTGATTGTACCAATCGAGCAAGCTATTGATTTTACATCCATGTCGCACTGAATATTGGTCGGCTTTTGAAACACACAACGTGTTGAAAAATCCTATCGCGTCGTTGCGATAATTTGGGATATAAAGATTATTGATATTAAATTGTCCGCTACCAAGTCGTCCTGCTTTGAAATTAAAATATGACGGAGTATAACTTGGTCCTATAATGTCTGTGTATTCTATCAACCCTTCGTTTTTGTCTCGATAATCTTGTTTACGTTGAACAGCGTATATTTCGTCAATGGATTGAGCGCTTAACGAAAATCGTGTCGATTTATCCATCGTATTATGGGACTCGGTGAATGTAAAATAGTTTTTAAATGGTATTTGTAACATGCCATCGCTTTTTAATTTTGATTCAATGGCAGAGTCGTACACGCCCGTAGAAAACGTGATGGTTTCAACGGTAAAAAATATATCTTTTAAAGAAAATGCACCTTTATTTATAAGTTCGGTTTGTGCTTTTGCGTCTAAACCCTTACCTATTTTCTTTGAATCTTGAATTGCTCCAAGTACCTCTGGTCCGCTCAAATATATTCTCATTTGCATTGAAGGCAGTAATGAAGTATCTACATACGTTGGTTCACAACTGCCGATAAACGACAACCAATTTTGTAATATATAAGGATGATAATTTTGGTAATATTTGTCATCATTAACTTCAATTTCTTGATTTTGCAGCACTCGCTGATATGTGGAAGCTTTTGAAAACGTGGTGTAAATGTTGTCTAAAATTGTGCTTACCGTATTATATTGTTGAAAGCCACTTTGCAATTGTATTCCTCCTGCGTAAAGTTCTACTCGCTGAATCAGCTTATCTAGTCCGTTCGGCAATTGAGTACGTAAAATATCGTTTGCAGCTGCATCATTGGTAAAAGCCAAATCGGCGTCATTAGCCCGAGCGGTACAATGCATTGCAATGCTCTTCATGTTTACCACTGAATTTACGGACAAATTCAATGTTATTACGCCATTTTGTATTGCTTCAGTCATGTTTGTCGTTTCCAATCGGAAATAATTGGTTTGATAACCGCTCAATTTGTTGAGTGCGAACGCTAATGAAAACGGCAAGCTCATTGTGTATAATATATACAATTAAGACAATAAAATATTTTACATCGTAGCCAGTTCTTTAACCGCAATTGACATACTATAACTTATACTTCCATCTCGGGCTCGAGTTTTGCTTACGAGGGGAATTGGGCGTGCTTTGGAATCTGTAAGCGTAAATTTTAAGTCTGTTAATTGACTGCCTTGAATTTCGATTGCAAAATTATCATTTGGGTTAATGAAGTTGATAAAATTAGTTGTTAAATCTGATGGCAGCAAAATTTTGGCAAATATATCACTGGCTAACAATGAATTTGTCCTTACATTGATTCTGGATAAGTTGGTGCTTTCGGCATTATGTGTGGGTAAACTGCTTATACGCAAATACAACGCATCATTTGTTTGTAAATTTCCGGGAAAGAAGCTTGTAAAAACCTGATTTGGCGTAACTTCATTAAACATATCGGTTAACTCTTGTACGGTGGACAAGCCGGTGACATTTCTTACAACTCGACCCCCTAAAACTTGATCAATGTCATTATACTTACCTTCATCTTGGACACCCACGGATGATGTTAATGCCGCTTGCAACGGACCAGTCGCGTCAAAATCTTCCTTGATGGAAAACGCCACAAATTTGATATCGGTTACGGCTGTTTTTAAGTCAATCTGAAAATGATTTTGGTAGTCTGCGGGGTCTCCGTTAAAGGTGACTTCCACCTGCCCTGTATACCCGAAATTTTCGGTCAACGTTTGGGTAATGGCAGTTGCCAAAAATGGAGCAATTTGGGACAACAATGTATAATTGCCCGGAGGGACGATAACGCTAAACAACTTGTTGTCCGATAGTCTTGCAATGTAAAACGTGTTGTTGAAGGAATTGATGGTATACCACGACTTCGCTGCACTAAACGTGTTCAAAATTAATCGCAATTTGCTTGAAGGATAATATCCAAACAATTGTGTCGGAATGCTGATGTCAATCTTACGACTGTCCCCGCTTGCATTATTTTCACTATTTAGATATATTGTTCGTGTCGACAAAATGTTCATTATCTATAGTTATATAGTTTACACATTTTATATCATCGATAGTTTCTCTTGGTTTGGCATCCCCTATTTCAACATTGCCTTTAGCATATTGATCATAAAAGTCGGAGCGCTTTAAATAATCATCGACAAGTAGCTCTATGTGGCATTGGGGAATGTCTTTAAAAAAGGTCGATGCCTCGTGAATCAACAAGTCGCGTTTTAACTTGTCTCCCTCGGAATTCATTTGTTATAATATGTATATTATTAAATTTTGTATGAAAAGGGGGGAAATGGTTATAAACGTGTATACTCTATAAGAAATACCAAATTGTAACCAAAATCCCCCTTTTTTTACTTCACTTTTTTGTGCCCTATAATAAAGGTAGGTTGTTTGTTCAATACACCGACGTGCTGCACGTTAGAAGTACCCGCCCCGACATAAACCTTATATTTGACGTTTGGAAGGAAGGAGTGACTTCTATAGGCAGTATTTTCGTAAGTGATACCGGTTGTGGGCGCAAACAACGTTTTATCTTGTTTTAAGCGCCCGGTTGCTTTTCTTAATTTTTCGGTAATCGGGTCGTATACGGGGACTTTGTCGATACGTTTTTCAATAATAGGGTGCAATCCAAGATGTTTTCGTATGTAATTTTTTTCTGCGAATGACTCGGTGACACCCATGGTGGACATGAAATCGGTAAAATTGATCGGAGGTGTTTCAGATAATAACGCACCTTCTACTACACCTTGAGTAGTTCTGAATATATGCTCATCATTAGTGCTAGCCGGTGCGTAGTATCCTAGGTACCCACCCAAGGCACCTCCTGTTAAGCCATTTGCAAGCCCATAACGTCCTCTTGCGACACTGACACGCTCCGTGCTCGGAGAATTGCGCGTATACATTTGTTCGACTGAATGCAACGCAACCAAATCATTTTCAGTGCCAGGTTTAGGTTGCACGTGTACTATAGTATACTTGCTTTCAGGGTGAGGGATTACACGACTCGGAAGGCTTACAAGGTCACCCTCCGTAGAGTAAACAGTTTGCTTCGCGGTAGGTTTTCCCGCGGGTTGCTGCATTGGGTTGATAGCGGGATTAAAGTGATGCCCTTCTACATTATTGGTTTCGGCTATAAAATTACTTTGACCTCCTCCGTTAGTGGCTACTATCCTTAATCCAGATCCTCCCACAAGAATCTAGCGCAAATGGGCATGGCGACCTTGTATGTCGTATATAGTGGCCCGGCATATGCTTTGGGGCAATATTTATGAACCTTTTGAATTATCTATAACATTTCTTTGCTTGAAATGTCGATGGTTTGACCTTTAATCTTAGCGTGGTTTGGGTGGGTGCTTTCACAGAATTTTAATCAAAATGCTAGATCCTACCACAAGGATCTAGGGTACCGACAACTCTAGGCCTTGCTACACGAGCTCGGGTTGGTGCGTATATTGTTAACCCTCGAGAATATGACCAAAACTAATTTTGTAAGCCCTTTAATATCATACTAGCCGGATTAATCGCCGCATATGCACATGCCATGGTGTAGCACCGTCGAAATTCAATATTTCCATCATTATCAGGGTCTGAAAATCGTATTCTAGAACCTCTAGCGGTAGTTCTAAGCGTTCAAAAAATCCCCAAAAAATCCCAAGGAGACTTTGAAGTCATATTAAAGTACTGAAGTGCTCACCAAGGCAAAGATCTAGCCTTAAAGCTTAAAATGGACCAAGACTCACGCCCAAAATGCGAAATTATCCCCATACTTAAGGAATGTGTATATCTTACCCATGTAACCGCGTTCGTGTGATGTGTCCAATATACATTATCCAAGTCGTATTTTGACCCAAACATGATTAATATACATGCATACCTTGAGATATATCATGTCTATGGTGGCAAAGGATCGATATACGATTGGCAAAAAATTATGGAATATACACCCCGCTTTTGAAGCTTTAAAAGGCGTTTGTGGTAGTCACACTGGTACACCGAACCGGTTTCCCCCTTGTTGCCATAAGCACTAACTGAGCGGACATACCGCCACTTGAACTCACTTTCCTTCACGTAGGTCTTGCACCCTTTTTCGAGACAAACTCTTTCACAACAACTGGGAACTTGCATCCTGTAGGTTGCTGGGACGGTCCACCTTTGTCCTCCTCAGTGTCATATTCGGTTGCGGGATCATAGTCCTGGTCCTCACTTTCGTCGGAACAACTATCGTCGGAATATGGGCCAGGACAAGAGTTGCCGTCACTATCACTATCTAAGTCATCATCGATTATCTTTCGTTTGACACCCTCCTTAACCCCTTAGCTGCCACACGTTGAGAATTCTCAACAAGCCCTAAAAACTGATTTTCTCGGCGACAAATAACTCAAATTCACTTTTGAAGACAGTTTTGAAAAGCTCTTATCGAGCCGCCACACTTTTCTGACTCACTGGACAAAGTAGGACATTTTATTTGCGTTCTGCCAAATGGCGCGTCGATGATAACCGACGATTAAAAACTTTCCAATGGTGGAGATTTTACAGATTTAATTCAAGTTTCTTCGCTGTGTACACAGTGCAGTTCGCAGACGACGACGGCCACGTCACGAAACGGGGCGGAATTGCTCTGAAGAACAGAGGAAATATCGCAGCGGTAAAATATTGCGGTCGAGGGGAGTGCCGTTTGTTACTTATTAAGTATGGAAATCTAGGTTATCGGCTGCCCGCCCCAACCGTTTGTTGCGCTACTGCAGGCACACCCCCTTGTGATTTTAATCACATTACATGAAGTGCATTTTTTTTCAACGTTCGTAACGAATATACATGTACTCATAAGGCGAATACCTTTCTTTTGAGCTCTTGATCGACCCCATCCGCAACCGCATCAGCTTCGTTTGCAGTCGCGACTGCAAGCTGAGTCGATGCGGTTCAAGATAGGGTCGACTAATTCGTTGCAGCTGAGGGGTTTTCGTGCGGTTTAGCGCAAGAAACTTACGGGATATATTCGTATAGGTACAGGCTGTTGGTGTGTAGATGCCGGGGCAGAATGGCCGACGTTGTTATGGCTTGTGAAGGGCCGATATGTGCAGGAAGCGGGGACAGGGTAACGACGTCCAAAGTGGATCTTGCCAGATTCTGCCAAGAGAAGTTCCAGGTGCGATCCTTAATTTAAGCTGAGAACATCAAGCATATCGATAGGCTCGTGGGATGAGCTGTGCAGCAGCCGTGGCCGGCGAACGGTCTGCCCGATCTCGAGCTCACGGTGGGATGGCGTACTGCCATTCACCGCAATGTGCCAAGGAGACCACGGTGCATTGTCCTTGCCATCCGTTCCGTTCATTGTGCCCAGGAGGCAGAGTGCGCTACCCGTGCCATTTACTGCATTGTCCCCACAGAGTACGCACGTCTGCCTCTGCACTTGGCAGCATTATGCGCAGGGCGTGTGCACTAACTTTGCCATTCACTGCATTGTGCCTATGGTGTGCGCTTCTACTGTGTTTAACCGCATTGTGTCCAGGGGGGGCAGAGTGTATTGCCTCTGCCATTCATTGCATTGTGCTCAAGGGGTAAGTGCGCACTGACAACACCCCCTTCACTTGCAGGCTACTCAAGCACCAACATCAGCGAGACCTCTATCCACTGCAACCCCGACGATGGCAATCGCAAAAGCACATAGTATTTCACATAGTTGTTCCTGCTTCTCCCATGTGCATAGACTATTGATTTCCCTCTAGTTTTCCAAACTACCTATCCGCATAGCCTTCTTCCGTGCTCAATGACACAGCTCTAAAGTAAATATGTTTTCTATATGTAATTGCATCATCCTGCCTGACATAGCCACACGCATCTGTGCTAAAGGCGCATCTGTGCTAAAGGCGCTTTCGTGCTACATATATATATCGATATAATATACATATACA
>LGRX02008325.1:0-25680 GCA_001247695.2 Cymbomonas tetramitiformis | reverse complement strand
CTGGCTCCACGTCCTATTTCAGATGCCAAGCTGCGCTGCCGCTGGCTCCACGTCCTATTTCAGATGCCAAGCTGCGCCGCTGCTGGCTCCACGTCCTATTTCAGATGCCAAGCTGCGCTGCCGCTGGCTCCACGTCCTATTTCAGATGCCAAGCTGCGCCGCTGCTGCTGGCTTCTTTTGTGTGTTTTGGGCACAGAGCGGCGCTCTATGTCCACCACATGCATCAGGCGCATCGCCCTGTTGCATCTGCGCTCACAAACCCGCGATCGTCACGCATCTGAGATCTTGCGTGCGACGCGGCTATCGCTCAATAGCACCGACATCGAATGGTGTGTGAGAGGTTCAAGCTCGAGGGGGATTGGCCCGCAGGAACCAAACGAGCTGCGCTCTCAAGAAAGTGCCGTCCTATCCGTGGCTTCGAAGACAGACTTTCTCGTGCTGGCTCGGTACATGCAGGTGAGGCCTGCTAAATATAGGGCGAGGCCCGCTAAATATAGGCCGAGGTTGTGGCTTCACCCGCATTGAGCCTGCGCTTCGCTGGAGGCTGTGGACCAGTATGCCGCACGACGTTGTGTGAGAGGCAGCGCTGCCCACGCGTGACGCTGGGGAGGATGAGCCGGGTCTCGATAAACGCCCTGGTCCCTTTATGGCCCACTGAGGGGTCCGACGGGGTGTATGCTCGCTTCCATAGTACGGCGCCATTGACACACATCGGGTCGCCTCGGTCAGGTGCTCTCGGGTGCGTTTCTGAACCAGTACGGCCGCGACGTGATCAACATTCACCACGGCTTGCTGCCGTCCTTCAAAGGGGCCAACCCCTACAAACAGGTGCGGGACTCCCCATGGCGGCCTGGCACACCTTCCCTTCACAGCGCAGCAGGCGGGCGCCCGTGGCCCCCCCTTGAGGCCAATGCTCGGCGGGGGGCGCGCCACGCCGGCGAGCGCTGGCATCCGCCGCGCCGGTGTGCGGGGTGATGACTGCGCCGCACACCATACTGCCGCATCTCGACAGCGGAGGCATGCTGATTGGGAGGCAGTGGGAGGGCTTTTTCCATAGGCGTACAAAGCTGGGGTAAAGATGATCGGGGCCACCTCCCACTTTGTAACAGAGGAGCTAGATGCCGGCCCAATCATTGAGCAGGTTCGCCCTCCGTCGATCGCGCGCCTCCCACATTCCCAAGCGCTGTGAGCATCAGCCGATGCCGCGCTGCAGGCCGGCGCTCGACTCACCACGCAACAAGGAGGGTGGCTGGAGTGAAGCACATCCGGATGTCTTTATCGAGACTTCACTGTTTCTGGCCGTTGAAGCTAAAAGGGAAAGCAAAGTTTTATAACGGAGATCACAACTCAGTGAGTGCCTTTACTCTGTTTGATGATGTGGATTGCGTCGAGATAGATTGTTGGCACATGCGGGAACTCATTGGTTGCTCTTGCAGCGCCTCCACGTCTTATGTATTTCATAATACGTTTCATAAGGAGACGGTGCTCAGGGAGGACGGGCCCAGACCTGTAGTGTGTGTTTATCCTTGGACCGACTCCTTTGGCACACCGTTGCCGCAGAAGACCGGCTGCACTATGTACCCACCCCGGGGATCAAAGGATTCAGCACACACTTCGGGACACTCATCCGGATGCTCCGGAGCTCACTTGTGAAGAATGGGACCCCCTAAGCCTCGCTGAGCCACCCGAGTCCATCTGCATCCGCAACGCCAGCGCACTACCGCCTTGTGCCTGAAGCCGGGTCATCCCTGCCCCCCGAGCTGCGCGAGCCATATCTCCACCACCAAGCTCAGGCGCAGGACCGCCCCTCTGCTCCCTGAGCCTCACTGGGCCACCTGAGCCCCTCTACGACTGCCCTGCCGGCGCACTGCTGCTGTGTCTCTGAAGCCGGCTCACCTCCGCCAATCGAGCCACCTCTTCACCACCAAGCCCACATTCCCACACCCCGCTGCCCCCTACACGCCCTAGAGCCTGGTCTCAAGAGAGCTTGCCCACCCACGCCACGGCCAGAATGTCCAAGGGCTGTCTCAAGGGGCTGAGAATGATAAACTGGGTTGCCCTCATCCGAACTTGCGCATCCACCACCGACTTGCGCCTGTAGCCCTCTACCCCCCGCACCAACTCCACATGACTGAAGCCCTTGCTGTGATTGCCTTGCGAGGAAGCTGCGAAATTGAGCAATGCGCTCCACACTCGCCCTACAACTGTCTTGCCGCACTGTTCCTACTTGGGGTCCCATCCCCACAGTTGCCTGTGTGTCCCAAGCCCTCCCGGTGGCCGATAGTTCACCATCCGGTTGTCGCCTTCCCGACAGCTGCTCACTGTTAGTTCCGGCACGGCCAGCAACCTCGCCCCGTGGGCACAGAAGCTGATGAGATGCCGTATGCTGCCGTGCAACCTGTTGTAAGTGGTCATCGCTGCCGGGATGTTCCCCCGGGCTTTGAGGGGCCCGGCGTGTGTCAACTCCACCCGCGAGCCTCCCCACATCTCCCCCGTCACCCTCACCAGTTCCCCCCATGCCAGCAACCCCCTCAAGAAGGCCGGCCACCCGCCTGCTCGCCCCCATCAAGGTGGCCACCCCTCCCTCAGCCAAGGCCATTGCTTGCTCCGGCGAGGCCCCACTCTGCTCCTGAGTCCAGACCCCACCCTCCGGGCCCGGCGACAAAAGGTCATCCCACTCATTCAAGATATCCTCGACACTTGACGCCGCCTGGCTGAGCCCGCCTATGCCTGCCCGTGCCCCTCCAGATCGCGCCTCGGCGGTGCCCCCTCCTTGACCCTCCACAGTGCCCAGATGCTCCACCTCCCGCCGCACGTCCTCCATGCTCTCCAAAAGCCTCGATGCCATCGCGCCTGCCTCGCCTGCCTCACCGGAAGCCTGCCCAGACCGCTCACGCTGCGTTCCCTCAGATTCCTGCGTCCCAACGCCACCCACTTCCGGACAACGCCCTACAGCCCGCCTGATGATCAGCCCTGCAACCCCCCGTGCAAGCGCGAAAGAAAGCAGCCGGACCCACTTCTCCTTCCACCCCACAGCCCCGCCATGTGCCGCTTCTTCGTCCTCGTCCTTGTCCTCGTCCCCATTGCCGTCCACCTGCTCTCCCCCTTCCACGTTCGCCTCCATGTACCGCCGCTCCCTGAAGCGCCGCTGCGTCTTCCGAAGGAATCCATACGCCGCAGGCCCTAGCCCACCATATACCTCCACCCCAAAGGGGATGAAGTAATGTGGGCGGACATCCCCGTACGTCGTCACCTTGCTCTCCTCTACCTTCTTCGCCGCCACCCCGGGGGCTATCATGGCCGCTCCCAGGTGCGCGTCTGACATCGGCCGCGCCGTGGCCACATCAAACAGCACATGCTGGCCCGGTCCCTCCGCATCTAACACTGTCACATCCGGGCAATGATTCCGTGAGTAGGTCAGGTAGCCCGCGAAGTCATCGTGCAATGCAGACGCCAAGGGATAGGCAGACTTGGCCACCTCGAACAGCACCCCCTGCAGTTTGTGGTGGATGAAAGAGTACCAATTTCCTCCCCCAGCCCCCACTCCCCCCCGGCATGCCAGTAAGTGTGTCCTGGTGGGATCCCGCTCTCCTCCACAATCGGGGCACTCCTCCACCTGGCCAAGGAGGGGCTGCTCCGCATGAAGAATGTGCCGCAAGGCCACTCGGTATTCCGCCGAACTGAGCTCCAGGGCTGGGCAGCATGGAACACCCCTCAAGAAAGCCGGCCCAATGCTGTTGTAGGTCACCGAGAAAAGCCAGGGGAGCCGAGACGCCCCCACGTGCCCAGCCAGCCAAAGCCAATCCGCAGAGTGGAGGACAGCAGCATAGACCCGTTGGGCACGCTTTTGAGACCTGCTGCAATCACTCGACTTCTTGACGGCGTCCGCCTTCGGCATTTGCGGTGGCAAATGCTCATTTGCAACCCTTGCCTCCTCAATCGCCCCCACCGCCTCCGACACCTTCTGCATGCCTGCTTGCAAAGAATTGACATACGGCAAGTCGCTCTCAGCCCCGAGGTCCTCGGTCCCCGCCGTCACTGTCGGAAAGAGCTCCCGCATATCCTCCCAGACTTGCGCAAACCCACCAAGCCAGGCCGCACTGCTCACCTTCGCCGCCTTAGTCAGGCCCATCCCATGCGGGAGGGTGGCAAACTCACAGAAATGCCACGCCAATCCACCGCCAGGCAGCAAGTCCCGCAACGCCCCCTGCATCCTCCTGTCATGCTCCTCAGCCGCCTCCCGCATCATCTTTGGCGGCACACCTCGCAGCCAGAACCCCAGCCTCGGATGGGCACACAATCGAAGCAGGAGCCCCTGGGCCTGCGCATGCCCAAGCTTGTTCATGAGGGGCAGAATGGCACATAACTCCTCCACCGTCTTCAACATCTCCGCAGTGACCGCCTCCGCCTTCCCCACCGGCACTCCCAAGACATCGATGAAGTCCAGCTCCCCCTGCACCGCCTGAATATCCAGGCCAATCGCCATTGCCTCCTCCATATACGTTTCATACGCGAGCGCCGCGACAACCAGAGGGCCCAGGAAGAAAGCGTCATCCAAGTAGGCAAAGATGACCACACTAGGGTGTCTCTCCTGAACCCGCTCCAGCACCATCTGTAACGGGGCAGCCAAGTAAAGCGGCCCCAGGGGGTCCCCCTGCTGCCTGCCCTCCTTCGACTTGACAAATCGCATCACGGAGCCATCGACGCCCCCCAGTCGAAACCCCAGGTTCGCATCCACCCCATAACAAAGTGTGTGTGTGTGTGTGTGTGTGTGTATGTAGGATGCGCGCAGTCGGAGGGGCGTGTGCATGTACAAAATATGCAAGGAAGCCCAATGCCAGGGCAGTAGATTGCTTCAAGTGATTATTGGGAGGGGCAAGGAGGATGCAGATGGCGGAGCGAGTCGGCCACCGCGATAACCTCGGAGTATTTGCGGCCAGATCGCAGGTAACGCCGGCCCTTCACGCATCACTGACAAGCACGCAGCTTTGTGCGAAGCGTATGACACAAAAATGCCAAGCCAGCGTAATGCTTGAATTAAGTGAAGGCGGAACTCCTAAGTGCTGTTTTTTGTAAAGCCCTCCGATCTAGATCCAGAATTGCTGCTTTCGATCTGAGGGCTCTGGAATTTCGAATCGATCTACCAATGCAGAAACCTCTAAAATTCTGCAGGCTCCAATGTAACCAGACCGGGATGCAGATCCCTGCACGAGAAAGTTCAATTGGAATCCATGCCTTGGAACAATGCATTCATATTTTTCATTGAGGCACATTTGACTGATTGTCAAAGGGCGTGAGGCACAGTATTTGGAGAAGCAATGTTTATCAAATGCCGTTTCAATGTACCTTGAAGACCGAGTGCTCCGATATAGCAGTAATCGAGTGGCCATTATGAATTGAGAATACGTTAGGTGCTCAAATATAGAAAAATCAAAAGTATAGTGCAAGCTTACTGTGGTGGTTGTCGGTATGGTAACTGTATATATTTATGTTATGCGTCTTTGGAGATCCTATTTCTCTTTGCTTGCTTTGCTGTGGGGGATGAAACAAACGCCTGCTTGAAATTGCATGTGTGCCTAGTGCTTAACTCCAAGGCATGGTATCGATAGGTCTGATATTCTGATATATCGATATATCAGAATATTACTATCGATCGATACCATTTTGTGGCTATCAGAATCGATCGATTAGGAATCTGAAAAATCGGAATCGATCAATTAGCAGGAATCGAAAAATCAGCGATCGGTCGATGCAGATTTCCAAATAAAGCAAACGATACCATATCAGATGCAATCGATACACATCATAATCACCAACCCATAGCACCAATCAAATCGGTTTCGGATGACGAGTTGATCGTGAGTGTGCTGATTGTGCAACCATTCTTCCCTAATCGCACGTAATATTATATATGATTATAATATACAATATATCATTTTAGGAATGGATACAGTCAGACAATCGATCGTTTTTTAAATATATATAATGGTATATAACATCATAACTATGACATTATATTATACATTAAACAAATCCATTGTCTTCGTTATGCATTATAAGTATATCGCGGTCTATATTGCACATTTGGGGCATCGACTTGAAAAAATAACCTATATTGTATAGTCTAGTTGGGTAGAAACGCGTATGAAAATATGCTAACGAGGGTTCAACTTTCCGCGGAGATCTCTGACCATGATACGTCCGATAGAAACGGGGGCCTAAACCTAATCCAACAAAGGAGTCGGCCTGTGTGTGAAGATGATACCCCCGCCGCCAATTGGAGTTATTATCTTACTTGTGGCTAACTGTAGTCAGCTAAGACCGGTCGTCCACGATAGGTATCGATACCATTGATATATATATATATATATATATATATCGATATATCGGTTGAAAGTTGCAATAATCGCTATTGATTGATATAGTTTGTGAACCTATCGAATCGATCGATATTGGTGCTAGCCGCTATCGGAATCGATCGATATCAAAACCGGAATAAGCAGTATCGATCAATGCAAATTTCCAGATATCAGAAAACTATCGATATGGCCTGACACGACCGATACCATGTCTTGCTTAACTCTAACCCACTTTGTGCTACCAATATCTTATCATCTTTAAGCAACTACCGTCTAATGAATTTGTGTTTCATGGCATCCGCTCGATGCTATCAGTCTAATAGATTTGTATTTTATGTTATGTGTGTGGTGGTGTTAGCATGTGTTTCCACCCTCGCTCGAAAATAATTACCGGGAATTGTGCAGCTCGCTACAAAATCGACCGGCCCGGGGGATTTTGTAGCGATAGCTACACGTGTATGGCTACAAAAATGGTAGCGGGCAGCTACGAAACTCTGTGCTACCGGTTTGCGGTGCAGGTTGAGATTGCACAAGGCTATTTCCCTCTTCGAACTAAATATTCGCAAATGCTTAGTACATTGTGGCGTGCCCGGCGCTAAATTACTCGAAGTTAGGGAGCATGAGATGAAGGGCGCTGAAGCAACACGAGCCATCAGATACTTGGTCCTCCATCGTGGATCTGAAGCCTCAATACGACATATGCCTCGCCTGATACTTCAATCCAACAATGAAGAAAATGTGTGCCCAATGGTGAACCTGCTACGTGCAATGCCAGGAGACTCAACGAGGGCTGTGATCAACGGATTGAGTTTGTACTTTGTAGAACATAAAACAACCCGGAGGTGAAAAATATAGCATATTGGTGACTATATGAATGTCAAAACTAAAATCAGGTCCTTCAAACATCAGGGACTTATCATAAAAGGCGAGCACATATATAAAGTTCTCCTCCTCGTGATTGGTATACCTAATACATTGACATTACCACAAGGTACACTGTGCTCAATAATGCTATCAGCTCGAGTACACGCTTGTGGCTTCACAAGTATGTGTTGCCTTGAAAGTAAAGAATATTCCAGATCTCACAAAATACAGTAGGGGAAAGGGATGAATATAGATTGTTATCATGCGTGAGGGTGAGGGGGTGTCCACTAGGATAACTTTAATATCATTGTTTATTCGGACGAGCAAGAGCCTTACCAGGGCCAAGAGAATCCCGGATGATATTCAGCAAGAAAACAAGGTATAAATTATTGTATGGATAGTGTCAGATTGAGCTGGAGAATACTTTCCATGGTTGGTATCAAACCTACCAAGGTCTTCCACCTCAACAAATGGAGCCAGAAGGGCAACTGTGTATTCCCACAGATGACCGCTTTAGAACCAAACCGGTACGCCAGCATTTCAAGAAACCAGATCCAAGATAACACATCTTGTCACAATACTCAACAGCTGAGACGGCACTTGCATGTGTCTACAATCCGGAAGGGCACAACTATATTGTAAGGCTTCGAAATGGCACAGCTATGTTTCGACACTCCAGTGTCTTCACGGCACTTCAGCGTTTCAACGCTCCAGAGACAAACCAGCGTTTTGGTCTGATTCCCTCACGCATTCACGTGCACAGCTGTTCTATGACCATAGTAAATAGCCGTTTCCTCGTTCCGATAATCCATTCCGTGCTCATTTCTTGTTGCAACCAGCAGCGTACTTGGATCATGCAGCGCGGTTCACAGCTTGTGGCTAGTGTTTCGGGAGCAAGACTCTGCGCAGGGCGTCGAAGTAAGCGCCTTCTGCTTCCATCGTATGTGAGTAGGGATCATCCAAATTTGTAAACGGCTATCGAAAAGCATACTTGTCCGAGTTGAAAAGTTGAAATGCATGCGAACGGCATTTGCGTCAAGTCGGCAGTCGTACGGAAACTACTTTGTTAACTGTAAGGGCAATGATCTGTGTCAAGTATGAGACGCACTTGGCATCGCTGCCCTTGGCCCTGGATACAAAAAGTGGGAAATGTGTTCAAGAGCCAGCGTTCTTGGCCTTAACGACCTTCCCACGCAGGGTACCCACAGTCGGCATTAGCTCCTCCTCGAGAGCACGATTCAATTTTTTCCGCCGAGCTTTGGCGCCCTCGCGAACGTCGTCATCCAACTCGCCGATCATGATCAGGTCGACGTTAGACTGCAACTTTCCCACATTGCCATTCATCGTCGTCACCCGATCAAGCAACTGAGTCGCAGTTTGTGCTTCACTGTCTTTGATTACAAGCTTTTGTAGTGCGCCCTCCACAGCAGATATCTCTGCTAGAATATCGGCCTGCAACTTTTCAGCTGCTTCGAGCATTTCGAGTGGACCCTGTTCAGCCGGAGCAGCTTGCTCCTCGACCTTTGGCGCGACAACCTCCGGTGTCTCCTCCTTGGTCCCTTCAGCTGCTTCCCTTGCCTGTCGTTGAGCGCGTTTAGCTGCCTTTAGCTTTTCAATTTCAGCCCGAGGATCGTCTGCGGGGGGTGGCTGACGAGCGGACGCAGCCGCGGCCTCAGCTGCCGCTCGTTGTTCGGCAGTGTACGTTGGAGCAGATCCAGATGGCGGAGGGGCGGCATCTGTCTCCTCGTCAGAGTCAACAATGTTGTCGAACTTAGAGTAGTCGATGGGCATGATGCTGTCAAAGTGACGGCGCTGAGAGATGAACTTTGACTTGACACTCGAATGTCAGTAATTTGCTTCACCTGCGCTGCTGGTATTTCGGAATTTGGTAGAGGAGCCGGAGGGTCGGAAGGGAACTTGCTGTCCGTCGCGTCGTCTCGCGTGATGACGTGACAGGCGAGGGCGTAGGGTAGAGCTGCACAACTGAAACTGGTCCGTTATTTTTAACAGTGGTAATTTTCCGAATCCGACAGTCCATATACGATTCCAGAGATCAAAGTATGATACATTCCTTCGTCGCTAGCTCGGACCTTCCGATGTTCCCGATCGAAAAACTTTGGACGGCTCAACTTTAGTTGGGCACCCCCACCGTAGCTCCCTAGGGGCAACGAGCAGCGCAGCCGAGCGAGCAGCTACGGAAGCTCAAGGTGAAGGTCAAGCTGGCATGGCAGCCGCGCGAGCGAGCGCGAGCGTGTCCACGCGACGGGTGTATTTCACAATCATGAATCCGCTCGACGAAGGGTCTCGAACTGGCACAAATAATAATATTCGCGAGGCGGCGGACTACTACGAATCGTAGTTCCAGTTGACACTTTACAGTTGACCTATTTATTTTTGAAAAATGTCAAATTTTGTGTTGAAGTGCCGAAAGCGAGTCGCTTTTAGACGAGGTATTTTGAAAAAAACTCGCCCACTTCCTCAACCCATCCCCCCTCACGGGGAACCCAATCTGTCTCACGGGGAGCCCAATCTTTCGCCCCCCACTGTAAGGGGGGGACGGTGGGTCACCCGGCGTTCACCGGTGTTGTCACCAATCACCGTGTCACCGTTGACCGACTCAATAAAACACTATGCTCCGTATTTTATCTCATCTTAGCACAAAGTGAATCTCTGCCCCCTGCCATTCTGTTTCACCGCTGCTTACCTTGATATATATATATCGACCCACTCATATATCATATATCCCCTCTTCCGTGAGGTTATCGGCCACCACTTTGGGAGGTGTTCGCTCTGATCCTTGAGGCCGCACCAGCTCCTCTCGTACAACACCTTCGACGTCCGCACCAGCTTCGTCTTTTTCGTGTCGGCACCAGTCGCTTCACCGCAACATTTTCCCGCGTTTCCGTACTCAGGTTTTCGTTGCCGCCTTGTTGAACAATCCGAGGCCAGGGTCGCACCAGCGCCCTCATCGTTACATCACACTGAACACTCCACCTTACGGTATCCCTGTCATGGCATCTACCGGCCGCCGCAGTCTTGGTGACGTACTCCGCTCCGCGCGTGCGGCGTCTGCTTCGCCCACGCCTACGTCTTCACCGCAATCTGGCTCACAGACACCTTCACCGCGCACTGGCGCTGCCGGCCTTGATCCGGTGGTGCGCATGAGCGCGCTCATCAACAAGCCCAGCTCCATTTCGCCTGCTGCCACGTCTGCGCAATTTCACCGCGACGCCTCGGTCTGGGTTTCTACCCCTGTCCGGGCTTCTCAGCAGCACGAGTACAGCGAGCGCGTGGACTACGTGGACTACGCGTGGAGCGAGCGCGTCCAGCTATGGTGAGGAGCTGGTGAAGTTGCTCCGCTCCCATGGTTTTAAGCCTCAGAAGGGTTTCACGCTCGACGGTTCCGCTGAGGCCGACTTCGCCATTCTCCTCAGCAACCTTCGCCACGTGTTATCTCCCATCTCTCACTTCGAGTGCGACAAACTCTTTGACCTTGAGCACGAGTATCTGGTGTACCACTGGTCTCTCAACGAGCTCCTCTTCAACATCCTTAAGGGCGTCCTCCAGGGTACGGCACTGGCTCTCTTCTATCAAGAGTCCGCCCGTGTTCACCCACGCGATGGACGCTACGCTTTGCAGCGCCTTCGGTTTCATGTCGAGGCCACCACTGACCCCGACACCTTCCGCTTCTGGACGAAGCTGCGGTCAACCATCATCGACGAGACCACCGATCCTGCCCCCCAGCTCACGGTACTTCGGGTGCTGGGGGATAAGCACCAGCGTTTGCACCCCGCCTATGACGATGCCGGCCGGGTGCAGGATCTCCACCACGTTCTTGGCCGGTCGGCAGCAGGCTTCCCGCATGTGTCGCCACTGTATCCGGTGGTGCTGCGTGAGCTGGCTGCCGGTCACGCCTTCACGCTTTGGGCTCTCCTTCTTCGCCTCAGCACGGTCTGGCAGAGCGAAGGCCATCTTTGTCAGGGTTATGACCGATGCTGAAATCTGTATAGGCAGCCCTGACTGGGAGTCCCGGTTAGGCCCCTATGACAGATCCCTAGGACCAACACGAGTACGGGACTTTCTGATATCTAGTGTACTTGGATATTCCGGTAGGTCGTGGCCCCATCCACGTTTTCATTCCACTTGCTATCTTGGCCATGATTGGCTAAGCAGACGCTTGAAGAGGTGGTGCGCACTTGCGCGTTTGGGTGCGACTAGGATTTGGGACATGGCTTTACGGTAGACGTCTTTTTTGCGGCTGCGAGTCATGGGCACCGCGCGTTGCTATCGCTCAGTTTTGGCAATGTCCATCTACGTTATTTTGCCTGCCCTGATCCCGCTGGCTTACGTATTTTGGGCTGGTGCTCCGGACACCTTCGACCACGACGACATTTGCAAGTGCCCCACGCTCGTTTCGCCTCTCCGCACGTTCCGCCGTCACGCCTTTCCTACATTTCCGCCACAACACCCAAACGTGCAGCCGCGCATCATCTTTTCTCTGGCTTTCTACAGTATGGCAGCATCTACACGAGCTCGTAAACGCCTATTGAGGGACTCCGACTTGGACGCCTCAATACGGCTTCTGGATGCGGTTCGGGACACTCCGACCGCTAGCACCCCGCCTGTGGTGCCCCCTGCTGCTTCCAGCAACACCGACGCTGCTGTCGCGTTGCGGAAGCACCTGGTCGACCAGCATTCCACGGTTGACGCAGTGTACAAGGGGCGCTTGCATCGGGCTTGGGCCAAGGGTATCCGCGAGGATATCCTTGGTTCCAAGAAACATCATTATCGTGGTACCGACGACACCGACCGCCTCTCCGAGTTGGTGGTGCAGCTTCGGACCGAGTTTGAGTCCGCTGGATTGGACTTGGCCCCCTTTGACCTCGACGACCCCACCTCTCTGGTTATCGAGAAGGTTAATGGGCTCCTCTATGACGTCTTGGCTCTCGTCGTGGAGCGGAACTCTGTGGCTGACACCTGGCTTCGGGGTACGGACTCTTCAGCTGACCGAGATGGACGTCGAGCTCTCATCGACATTATCAAGGGGAGCGTGCCGGCGATCTTACGCGAGAGCCACCAGCAGGAGCACGCGGCGCTTCGTTATCCCGCAGGCGTTGACCCGCAGCCGATCTTGGCTCGTGAGCAACGTCTGGTGCGGGATAACCGCGCTCCTGACTGGCGGCCCACCGACGAGACCCGCAAGCTCTCATTGTACAACCGCCTCGACCCGGTCTTCTACGCGGCGGTGAAGGTGCGTTATCCGCTTGCGGGTGACCTCGGCGGAGTTACTCTCCGCTCGCTGCAGGCTCTCGTCGTGGCCATCTTCCAGGCATGGGCACAGTCGGACGAGGGGGCGTCGGCACGTGAGAAGCAGGTGCTGGGGATGGACGGTAAGCCCTCCGCTCTGGTCACGTCGTCGGAGTACGCGGTGCTCCTCGAGGAGATCGCGGCCTTAAAGGCCTTGGTGCGAAGTGGCCGTGCGGGCGGGGGACAGCAGCCGCAGCCGCAGCATCGGGGGAAGCAGCATCCGAGGGGGTTTCGCGTGGGTGCAGGCAGCCCCCCCGCGGTCGGCTTTGACCGCGACAGCATGAAAGCGAAGCCGCTGTGCCACCGCTGCCGCAAGGCCGGTAAAGGTGAAGTATATCACCCGTACCGCGACTGCCCGCTTGGCGGTCGCCAGCACTCGCCGGCCACGGCTGCGGCTTTCTGCATTCCCATTGAGCAGGAGGACGCGGAGGGCCTGCACGCGTTAGCGCTCGTGCAGGTCTTCCAGGACGCGGCAGACATTGGGCCGGAGGCCTTCTCGCATGCGGCGTTGGCGTATGGTCCGCCCGCGGTGCTCTCCGCGGACGGCGTCGGTGGGATCGACGTGGCGGCCTACGGTTTCTCCGTGCCGCCTCCGCCTTCTGGCGGGACCGACGACGAGGACATCTTGCGGCGGCTTGATGCCCTCACCTCTGAGGTTCAGGCCGCCCAAGGAAAGGTACACTACACTCACGCGTCCTTTGTTCCTGGGAGTGCGGTTGAGGAGCATGCGTCGGCTCTGGTGTGTGGCCCTGCCGCTGCGGCGGGGATCACACCGGAGGGGCAGGTTCCGGCAGGTGGTGCGGCGGCATCGGCGTCCACCGTGCCGGCCCCTGCTATGCCTGTTTCGCAGGTGAAGGATGTACAGCCCGCGCCAACTCAATCGGCGCGGGTAACCACCACGGAGGCGACATGCGGTGAGTTCGGAGGATTCGTGCAGACGGTGAATCACGCCGCCGTCCACCCGTCTGACCTGACAGGCTATGACACGGACGACTACGAGGATTACGCCGACGGTACTTTCGCGGTGAAGCCGCGAGCTCCGTCCGGTGCCATCGGGTGCGGTGTGCCGCCTTTCGGCTTTGGCACGCCGGCGGTCGGCGCTCTCGCCATGCTTTCCCTCTTCTGCATTTCTTTTGCAGGTGTAGCTGTTTCGGCATCCACAGCTTCTGCTGTGTCGGCATGTGCACCGGCTACGGAGGTGCCTTCGCCTGGTGGTGATCTCGATTGGCAAGCTCCGTCATTTTGCTCTACGAATGATTTTGTTGACTCGGTGATGCCGGCTCAGGGTCTCTTGTTGACTGACGATGTGCCACAGCTTCAGCCGCCCGAGCCTCCTGACAGCCTGAGCTTTTTAGCATTTCAGGATTTAGCTCAAGCGGATTTGGGTTTCGGCATGGCATTTTATTACGGCATGGCCTTACATGAGAGCGGTCCTCTTGATGCGGAGCACTATTATGGAGCTGGTTACTTTACTTCCTATTATGGGATGGACTTCCGTGAGGCCACCGCTGACTACTTTGGTACTGTCGATTGACTTCTTGCTCACTCTGGAGGCACACCAACATGGTGGTGTGCAGAACTCCTGTGACCTCAAAGACTTCTTCAATCTGGTTTATGGTTTTACTTTGACACCTTTGAAATCTTCAATTTGACTTGCTGACACAGAGCCTTTCAGTAGTTTAGCAGGACCTTAATTGCCTGTGAGTTTCTGCTCTTGTGCTAGCTAGAGGGTTCTAATTTGTGTATCAGAATTGCACAGTTAGATTAGCAGTTAGGCCTTGTCACCCTGGCTCCTGCCCTAACACTTACAGCTTTACATTTTCTGACTCTCCTAGCCAGTCACCACCCACAGTGCTGGGGTGGTGTGCTGAAATCTGTATAGGCAGCCCTGACTGGGAGTCCCGGTCAGGCCCCTATGACAGATCCCTAGGACCAACACTGGACTGCTGACTGATCTGTAGGTTCGTACTGTGACACACGCTGTGTCACAGGTAGGCTAGACTCCGAGACCGTCCGAGACCGTTCCGGGTATATCTAGCTTAGGGTTTATTTATCTTATACAGTTTATCCACACGAGTACGGGACTTTCTGATATCTAGTGTACTTGGATATTCCGGTAACCGATGACATATGCATCATACATGTCATACGTGTCATACGTGTCATACATATCATACCATGTCATGTCATGTCGTGTCATGTCATATGTTATAATGACATACAGCCGTCAGTACGGTCGACTGTGACATGTTCGCTATCACGCTGTACGACAATGGTGTACTGGCGAGAACGCCAAGTTCCACACAGTCTGGATTCCCACTGACAACAACATGGCCGACATCTTCACCAAAGCTTTGCCAATTACGAAACACGGCGTGCCTCTTATCACCAAGCACACCGCAGCTTTGCTGAACATCAAGGACTACCGTAAAGTTCGACTACGAGAGCAACTACAAGCAGCAGCGAAGCAGCAGCAACACGCAGCTCAGCAAAATTTAGAAAAGGAACAATCGAATGAAAGCATCATCCTTGCGACTCTTAGAAAGCATGGATTAGCCCACAACTTGACAGTTCCACATTGCCTAGCACATCTTAGCCTCTTACACTTACCTAGAACCCTAACTATTTCGACCCTGCCGACCGTGTGACCGTTCCGCCCGAACCGTTCACAGACACAGCACAGCCTGTCACCACACCCACAAGCTGTGGTGGTGTGACGAGTATACAGCTTTCTAGACGACTGCAACACGAGTCACAGTTCCACCGTAACTCGTGTCACACGTCTGTCACTGTATTTCGAGTTGACACCTTTCGGTGTGTCACAGTCTGTCCAGACGTCACAGTTCGAATTCCCACCCGAGAACTCTGTATCCCCGGTCGAGAACTTCAAACTCTGTCACTGCTGACATGTCACCCGCACAGCGTTCCTAAACCGACAGTTTGCGGTTTCCATTTTAGACTTAGAAAAATAACTCCGAAAGCTACAACACCGTATATATTTCTACAGCAGTATATCGTTTTTGCTTTGCTTTTCTTTATTTATTTTCCTGTTTTCTTTGTATTCTCATCTGAAAGCTTCGATTTCGACTTCACCAGGTAGATTCTTCAATGGCTCCCAACATGCGCGCTCGCCGTGTGTCGTCGTGTCGCTGAGGGCCACCCGCAGCCACCGAGCGAAAATCCGGCAAGAGAACATCCTCGAGCTGCTCGCGAAAACCAGGCGGCATAGCCCATTCCTGGACCACCGGGAACGCACCACCGTGTGCGCCCGCATGCGACGCACCACCAGAGCGAAGCGCCCCCACCGCTGTGCTGCACACACACAGCAACGCCACCGCAAGCCACGGCAGGCCAAGTGTGGTAAATGCGTAGGCGGTAGGCCCACCAGGGCCACGTGCCCGCATGCGTGGTGCCGCTGACGCATCCTCGTTGCAAGCGCCCGCCATGTCACCGCTGGAGCGATGCTCAGACCGCGTGTCAGGCGGTGGAGGGCAATCCCCCGCGTACCCCAGAACGTCAAACATATGGCACTGCCCACGTGGCACGTTGCCATCACTGTCATGGGTCACCATACTCGGAATGGATCCCTAAAGCGAGTAGCTCTAGGGGGGCATGCACCAGGATTCCCGGTCAGGGCTGCCCGAACTAGCTAATCCTAGCAGGCATTAATTATCCATGTTCTTCAAATAAAACTCGTTGGGAAGGAAAATCAGCTGAATAAGGTGAACGCTAATGAGGCGAAATGGCTAAATTATTGCCAAAATCGCCGTTTCTATCTATTCGGTAACCCTAAAGCCTCATGTAGGGTTATGCAATATCTAATTTGCATGTGAGCACATCAAGTATCGATTCTCCACCATCAAAACTATTGGGTGCGAATGATAACGGACAGCGTGGATGTATGTCAGATGTCCCATTACATTTTCGGCGAGTTTCGTTTTGAATCGTGGAACCAGTCATCTAGGTCTATGGACTACGACAAACTCCTCGAACTTATGGAATACCTAGAAAATGACAGTGCAGTGTATGGGTATGTGGAGAGTAGGCGGATCATTATTGATGCCATCGACATGCAAAATAAGATTGCCCAAAGGCAAGTATGATATGATCCTTCATTCACATATATGGAACACCTCAGGGTCCCCAACGTTGAATCCCATATCCCACAGTCTTTTCCCTGCAAATGTCACAAGCACGTCTTAATATCTTTGCTCAAGAAACCTGCTACCCCCCTCAAGTTCTGCTCAACATATTTCTTTGATGTCTGTGACCATGAGCAATCCACTCAACATACTACTTTCACCTCTTGTTAACGAGCTTCTCAGACAAAAGTTCAGAAGCAACACAACTGCAAGATTCTCGTCGGATGCACAGCAATGATCTTCGCCACAAACATACTTAAGCGCATACAACTATCTTGAGTATTCATGCAGCAGGCTTTGCATAAGGTGCTCAAAATGTTGCTAGACTCTTATGGGAGCGCACCTTGATTGAAGTCCATAAAAGAAATCTGCTCTTTAATTGCTGGTGAGGGCTCGTATGTCGAGACCTATGTGAATAGGTTGCAGAGACCCATCAAGTAAACTGGACCAACTGCTGAACTATCCGAGCAAGATTATAAACGCATATCACTTGTCGGGTGAAACAAACAAACAAGATCCGGAGCGCAAACCATTTTGAAGCATGAGGGATCACCTTCACCCGTGAAGAGCTACACTTATTGAGGAGCTCAAAAGTATCGAAGGAGTTCAGCACTATCTGGACGGCAGTGCCAAATTTGAAATAACAATAAGTATGACCATACCACGTACTGCTTATTGGCTTTCACTTAAAAATCGATACCATAACCGATTTAAGGCATAAAACATGGCGTGATCTCAAGGGCAAGGACATAGAGAGAAGGTTTTAGCAGTGTGCTGGTGTTGGAACTGGAAAGGGAGTGCGCAGCGGTTTTGGGGTATGTTTTCCCACATGCACCTGCAAGTTTCGCATTGCAAAGTCCGTGAAATTGTAGTTCTTCATGGATGTCTTGTTGACTGGGGCAACATAGCCTACGGAATTCCATCCAAGCATGAGATCCCAGGTCATTTCTTAAGCAAGGCGTCCCACGGCAGGGAAGGCACATAGAAAAAGAAAGTCTTCGGGGAGGCCACGGTATACCTGAACATAAAATGGCGGTAACTTCCACGTTTCGAAACTTTCCACACCGATTTGCACCTGCCGGCAAGCACTACGAAGTCTCTGAAAACAAAATGAACCAATACGAAGATAGATTTCAACTAATCCCTTTCTTGGCTGGACGTCACGACGACAGTCCCGTCTGCCTTTTTGTTGTCTGGATACGCAAGCTTGCTTGACAAAAACAGTGATGATGTGGCCTGAAACGCAGCGGAAGGACAGGCCCAAATTCAGGACGGGCGAGCACAAGAGCAAAATTTCAATCTTGACCTGCCTTCAAGGAGGATCTCATTCGAGAGTGTGCCACCATCTGAAAAGAACGTCCCGTTATAAGCGATCGGCGGGAAGGCGACGGGAATGGCAGAAGAGGCCATAGCGATGGAAGTGTAGTCTGTTTTTATCGTGTCCTCGTGAAAAATCTGCCCAACACTGCGGACTTAGTGCAGGCACGATTTCTAGAACCAGCAAATAGCGTCAAGAAACCCAGGGAGAGGCCGAGGATGTAAACAGATGTTGGCAAGCCTAGTCACCGATGACAGATTATTTACAACTGGTAGGCGATAAGCTTCTAGAAGCACAAGTACACCAAGGCGAAAAGTATATCGAGCCGCTGCTCGTGCAGGATGTGCGCCTAAGTATTCGACCGACACGCAACTAGACGCAAAATGTTGGTCAAGGTGAAGTGCTAACATAGTCGCAGAAATTGACAGCACTCTCAGAATATATTATTAATGTGTGCCTGCGGATGATAGTGACGTAGTAAATTGCACCTTGAAGGATCCGTCAGATAGATCAGTTGCACCAACAGAAACTGGTCGAACGACATTTCTACCTCTCATGAAAAGCTCTATTGTTTCCTGAAAATGGCCATGTATTGTCAGATCCATAAGACCTTTGGCGCACAATTGTAGCGTGTCCTCGGCCTCCCATTTATGTACAAGATATATATTACAGGGGTTGTGTGTAAGGCACTTGCACAAGACTTGGTCGACGGCAACTCTAGTCTTCATAAGTATCTGGCATGCCGTGCGTCACACGCATGTTCGTGCGCCAAGCACCACCGATAACATCTCCTCAGACATGTAGCAACAAGCATTTTAACATGTTATAATGCTTGTTGAAAGTGCACCTCTCCAAGAGGGCTTCACCCTTGTTGAAGGTCTAACACTATAAGGAGATGATAAAGGATGTTTCCTGCGCTTGCGAGCCATGTGCTGAGGGAATCCTCGCGTATTGTCCTTTCCGTGAATGTTGTGAGCATCGGCAACAACGTAAGGAGTACGGGCTGCGCACCTTCAGAGGTTCGGTATTGAATAAACTTGTCCCCCCCCCTGACTTATATACATTTTCCGTTTTTGTGTCTTCCCATTTACGTTGAAGATCGATCACACTGCTTATGAGCTGCCGAATTTCGATGCAAACAGAGGCCTCAAAACAACACGCTCAGACAGCCTGCAACAAGCTTCTGACTCTAAGAAGGGATATTTTAGCATCAGTCGGACCTTTGGGTAAGTAGCCAGATATATTGCGTTTAAGGCCCCCGCGCTGACCCCAGTTATGTAGTCAAAGTCCAGGAGAATATCGTCTTTTATAAGCTTCGCCAGCACCCCGGCCTCAAAAGCGCCGTAGCTTCCCCCGCCGGACAGGGCCAGGACTCTGCAAGGCTCTAAGGAGCCTGCAAGATGCACCAAAAAAAAAGCAAGACTTCAGCAGAAGAAAAGGCCGCAGTCACAATCTGCTACCTGCACTTGAAATTCACTTGCTGCGTCGGTTGCGGCAAAGCGATCTACACAGAAAACATCAGCACAGTGCTGTTCGAAAGATTTCGGTTCTCCAGGAAAGAAACAAAATTTCAGCATACCATTATCGAAAACTTCCGTGCGCGCACTGGCCACGAAACTGAGACAATTAAAAGCTAGAAAACTTGCTAAAGCGATCCCGGAGTATCCCTTCATCTTCATTCAAGGGACGAAGCCTGCACGAACAGATAGGAAACAGCTTCCGCCCCTTGCCGATAGATTTAGGCGTCTTTCTGGAACAGCAGGCTCATTTATTCTTAAAAGCTTGTGAAGATGCTCCAGGGAGTATTTTTTTCTTTGTGTAGGCCCTTTCTAGGGCAGGCAGGCCCTTTTCGTTTTGTTTGTGAACAAGTGACTAGCGTAGGGTGTGGATCTTATCAATTGTCGATCGGATGACACGATTTGTCACACACGACGACCATCGCATCGCAGACGGACGGATGACGTGACTCACAGTTCGAGTTGCAGTCTCGACTCTGTGACTGCAGAGTGGTATTGACTATTGAGAGGTTTATTCCAGGGATGACATTATATTCAATATAATGTGAACCTTAACATTAACATTAGTTTGACCGAGGTGACAGTAACATACACAGTATATTAACATTAGTTCGGGGGACATCATATAATGTTCAATATAATGTGACATGACCATATATTGAACATTATATAATGTGACATTATATAATGTGACATTATATAATGTTCAATAGTATGTGGTTAGACAGTAGTTTGGACCTTATATCGAGACAATATATCAAAAAAGTCCTGAGGTCGTCATGACTCCATCGAAGTGAATAAGATAGCATAACAAAAAAAGAAAAGAAAAAAAAAAGAAAAGAAAAAAAGAGACACCCTTGGACGGGGTGTGGGGCTTTGTGAGTCCCCTTGACTCTTTCTACTTTGTCCCTTAGTCTGGTTCCTTGTCTACTTTCGTTCTATATAGTCTGTTTAGGCTTACTGCAAATCCTGTCGCTAGGTCATGTATTTTCCTGAGTAGGTGTAGGGCTTCTTGTTTGTCGAATCCTAAATGTTTGGTCAGTATTTTCTCCGTGTGTTCGTATATCGTTCCCGTGTTGCCGAATACCATCACGTGTAGCGTTACCTTGTAGCCATATAATTCCAGTAGCTTTACCAGCGGTGTGTATTTTGTGTACTTCGTCTTTAGTGCTTCCTCCCAACTCATTTCGTCTGTGTATATTACCTCTATCAGGTGTAAGATAGCATAACATAGCATTAGTGGCAAACCACACCATGGTATTGCGGAGGATACCACAACAGCACGCTAGTAGATCCGCATCGTTACCTTGCCATACGATAATATTCAAGGAGTGGTATCGATATTCAATATTTTAGATATATCAATATATCGAAATATTGATATTGATTGATATGCATTTTATTACATATCGAAATATTGAATATTGATTGATCGCAAGAGGCAACATATCAAATATTGATTGATACCGTGTGGATAGATATTGAATATTGATTGATATTGCTGAAATCTGTATAGGCAGCCCTGACCGGGAGTCCCGGTGCAGGCCCCTATGACAGATTCCTAGGTAGCCAACACTGGACCGTGACTGATCCGTAAGCCCGTGTTGTGACACACCGAGTGTCACATGTAGTTAGACTCGAGACCGTTCCTCGGAATTCACGGCCGGGAATTTCAGATTCATGGCCGTGAATCCTGACTCCGTGGCCGTTCCGGGTATATCTAGCTTAGGGTTTATTTTCTTATACGAGAGTTTATCTATATTGGTTCACTGACTGTCTGATATCTTGAACCGGGATATTCCAGTAGGTCGTGGACCCATTCCACGCTATATTCCACAGCTAGTTTGGCCATGATTGGCTAAAGCAGCCGCTTGGAGAGGTGGTGCGCGACGGCGCGTTTGGGGACTCACGGGAATTTTGAGATGAGCTGTTTGCGGTGAGCGTCTTTGAGCCGCAGCTATGGGGGATCGACCTGGACCGGACCTAGTCGACGCAATGTTCATTTACGGTATTACGCTTGCCCTGATCCCGCTTGCTGCCGATTTTTGGGCTGGTGGCTCGAGCACCTTCGACCTCGACAACGTCTTCCAGTGCCCCTCGCTCGCATGGCTCTACCGCTCCTTCCGTAACCGTGGCGTCGCATCTTCCCCACGACATTACCCGAACGCGCCCCGGCGTACCACCTCCCATCGGGCTTTCAGAATTATGGGTGTATCCACTAGAGCAAAACGGTCCCTCACGAGGGACTCCGACATCGACGCCTCGCTGAGGCTCACTGACGCGGTTCGCAACACACCGACGGCCAAATCACCGGCTATTACGAACCCCGACCCTACTTCCAACACCGACGCCGACGTTGCGACGAGGAAGTATCTACAGGAGCAGTCCAAGCTTGTGGACGAGGTCTACAAGGGGCGGCTCCATCGGACATGGGCCAAGGGTATCCGCGAGGATATCCTTGGCGACAAGAAGCATTATTTCAGCGGCACTTCTGACGCGGGTCTCCTCTCCGATGTGGTGGTTCAGCTACGTACGGAGTTTGAGTCCGCTGGGCTGGACCTGGTCTCGTTCGACCTTGACGACCCCAGGCTTTGGTGGTGGGCAAGGTGAACGCCCTGCTGTACGACGTGCTTGGGCTTATCATCGAGAAGCACAGCACCGCCCACGTCTGGCTTACGGGTACGGACGCGTCTGCCGACCGAGATGGACGGCGTGCGCTGGTGGACATCGTGAAGCGCAGCGTACCAGTGGCGTTGCGGGAGTCCTTCCAGCAGGAGCATGCCGCGCTTAGTTATCCCGCAAACGTCGACCCGCAGCCGATTTTGGCTCGGGAACAACGTTTGGTGCGGGATAACAAGGCCGCCGACTGGACCCCCACCGAGGCCACCAGGAAGCTCAGCCTCTACAGCCGGCTTGACCCGGTATTCTACGCCGCGGTCAAGGTGCGTTACCCCATGGTGGCAGATCTCGCGACGGTTTCACTCGGTGCTCTGCGCTCTCTGGTTGTAGAGATTTATCAGGCATGGGCGCAGACGGACGTGGGGAAGGCCGCTCTGGCCAAGCCCGCAGGTGGTGGCGCGTCGGCTCTGCTCACCAGCAGCGAGCACCAGGTACTTCTGGACAAGATCAAGGAGTTGACCGAGCTGGTACAGCGGCAGTGCGGGGCGGCTCCGCCGGTGGTGCAGCAGCAGCAAGAGCCGCCGCAGCGGCAGCACGGGCAGCGCCGGCAGCAGCAGCGCGGGCAGTCACCGCGGGGCTTCCGCATGGGGGTCCAATCCCCACCGGCGGTGGGCTACGATCGTGACGAGCAGCGGGCTAAGCCGCTGTGTACCCGCTGCAAGAAGACTGGTAAGGACCTTTACCATTTCTACCGCGACTGCCCGCTTGGCGGTCGCCAACATTCCCCCACCTCGGCCGCGGCTTTCTGTATCCCCATCGACGACGAGGATGCGGAGGGCGTGCATGCCCTCGCCATGTGTGCTGTCTTTCAGGAGGCGGCGGATGATGGAGCTGAGGCCTTTGCCCGCGCGGCGACGGTGTACGGTCCGCCAGCAGTGCTGTGCGGGGGCGTTGTGGGAGGCATCGACGTGTCGGCCTACGGCTTCTCCGTTGACACGGTGACACCGGTGGCGGGGACGTCCGGTGACGACATCCTGCTGCGGCTGGACGACCTCGCGGCGGAGGTCAACGCGGCGGTAGAGCCTAAGGTACATTACACTCACGCCTCTTTCCCGCCACCTGGGGGCATTGCGACGCAGGCTTCGGCTCTGGTGTGTGACGCTGCAGGCGCAGGTATCACACCGGAGGAGCAGGTTCCGGCAGGTGGTGCGGCGGTATCGGCATCCGCCGTGCCGGCCCCTGCTATGCCTGTCTTGGAGAATGAGACAGAGCTCCTGGAGCTCTACGGCTACGGCCCGCCCGTGTCCCTTCAATCGACGCGGGTGACCACCACGGAGAAGTCCGGCGGTGAATTCGCGGGGGGTGTGGACACTGCCAACCACTCCGCGGTTGCGCCGGTTGACTTGACCGGCTACGACACCGACGACTACGAGGATTTTGCAGACGGCAGCTTCGCCGTCAAGCCGCGGGCTCCGGCCATCTCGGCTAATCATGCGTCGGAGCCCGCAGCCCACGTGACTGAGTCTGGTGGTGCTTCCCGCACCTACGGATGTGGCAAGCCGCCATGGGGCTTCCCCGCACACGCGGGCCCGTGGGGTTTTCCTTACTTTGTCTCTCTCATTCTTTTCATCTCGATCATGGGTGTGGGGGCAGCCGCCTACACGGCGGCCAATGACATCGACTCTGTACAGGTATCGGGTCGGGCTGCACCGCAGCCTGTGCTGTGCACGGGAGACTTATGCATCTACCCCGGTATATCCGAGCTGGACCCCGTCACTCTGGATGCAGTACTGCACTCCCTGGGTGCTGCGACGGTGGTTCACCGGCCGCCTGACCCACTGGAGAGCAGTGCTGCAAGCTACTACCGTGGACATTGTGGTGACGGTGCTCCTCTGGACTTTGACCCCGAGTAGCTTTACTTCTGGCTCTGGCAGTGCACCACTTTCGGGTGGTGTACTGAGATGTGCTTTGACCTCAACATGGTCTTCAATTTGGTTTATGCTTTACTTTGACATCTACAATCTTCAATCTGGTTTGCTGCCACAGTGCTTTTCAGTAGTTTAGCAGGACCTGAGTACCTGTATATTTCCGCACTTGTGCCGGCTAGAGGGTTTCAATTTGTGTATCAGAATGGCACAGTTGAATTAGCAGTTAGGTTTGTCACCCTAGCTCCTACCCTAACTTATCTTGACTTTTCTGACTTACCTGTCAGTCACCACCCACAGTGCTGGGGTGGTGTGCTGAAATCTGTATAGGCAGCCCTGACTGGGAGTCCCGGTGCAGGCCCCTATGACAGATTCCTAGGTAGCCAACACTGGACCGTGACTGATCCGTAAGCCTGTGCTGTGACACACCGAGTGTCACAGGTAGCTAGACTCGAGACCGTTCCGACTCCGTGACCGTTCCGGGTATATCTAGCTTAGGGTTGATTTTCTTATGGAGTTTATCTATATTGGTTCACTGACTGTCTGATATCTTGAACCGGGATATTCCAGTAGATATCGAATCCAAAAATATCGACATCGATCAATATGCGATATGGTATTCGAATATCGATTACAAAATTCGATATCGATATATCGATCAATAAATATCAGCATTTTTCCGGAAAGTCGATCTTTGAAGCCAGATAGGTGGGCATACATTGGCGAGTGATTCATAAGCTCTTCCCTCGCATGCCTAAGATCAATTTATCGATCACAGAGGTCAAGAAATCGGACTTCCTATTCGTCGGGTTGGTGCCTGGTGGTGGCCTTGGTGGGGTCTGGGCTCTTGGGGTGTATCGTCCGTTCCCAGAATTTTAACATCAACATAAACATGTTTATGACACTAGCTCTAGACTTGCACCACTTGCCATTGTTGACTGTGACGCGAGCGCGTAGGAGGTAGACGCAGAGAGCATACCTCGCGGCAGAGGAAACCGCCCCCGTCATGGCCAGAGAACCACAGAAGTACTCGTGCCCAAAGGGAAAGGAGCAGTGAAACGCACCCCACAGAATCATTTCGATGCAGCCAGCAGTGACGACACAGAGTACGAGGTAGAGGCAGTCCTCGCTGAGCGCAGCAATTATGGCGTCTCACCGTTTCTGATAAAATTGAAGGGCTTTGAAGAGACCTCTAATACTTCATCCGGGTTTTTTCGACCCGCATAGTCTACGTAGATTTGTGGGTTTTAGACAGATGCTGTAAATATGCCTACTATCACTCCGGGTTATGTAAATTTACAACAGAATATAGCTTATGTAAATTTGCCACATTCAAGATACAAACGGCATGTATACGGGAAATATGCACCCTCCGCATATTTTCAAGAAATATGCATCCTCCGCATATTTTCGAGAAATATGCACCCTCCGCAATTATGCATACTATCACTCCAGGTTCCGTAAGTATGCAGCATATCACATATCGTGTAAGTATGCTGCATATTTGTGGATCCGACATACCTGCGAAAATTAACATATTCCGAAGATATGCCGCATATATGCAGGTCCAACATATCTACGGGTATTAGGCATCGCGCACATATATGTAATATACTTATATTATATATG
>LGRX02008324.1:0-37342 GCA_001247695.2 Cymbomonas tetramitiformis | reverse complement strand
GTCCGGTCCGTCCAAACTGGACGGACTGGACGGACTGGACGGACTGGACGGACTGGACGGACTGACTGGACCAAAACTAACACTCCGAAGAAAGTGTTCCGCTGCAGAGTCGTTTTTCACGATGTACGCGAGGGTGTCGTCGTAGAGTAGCTCGTTGACCTTGGGAATTGCCCCTTTGGTGGGGTCGTCGAAGTCGAAGGAGGCCACATCCAGACCAGCAGATCCAAACTCGTTCTTCAATACCACGACTATCTTGGAGAGTCTCTCGGACTCGCCAGCGGCCTCGAAATATAGCTCCTTGCCGCCCAGAGCCAGCTCGCAAACTGCCTTCGCCCATTGTCGATGTCGCCCTTGGCGTGGATGGCGGCCACCTTCTCGTTGTTGCCTTCGAGAAGTGCCCGAGCCTGCTTGATGCCGTCGGAGCCGTCGTCGGCCTGTGTTGCCGCAGGAACAGGCACAGGCGGCGTAGATGGTGTCGGCGAGTCTCGTACTGCCGGAATGAGCCTGATGGAGGTGTCGATCTCGCTGTCCAGCAACAGCCTCCTTTTCGCTCTAGTTGTGGGTGGACTCATGTTTCGCAAATGCCTGAATAAGGAGGTCGGTGGTGCGGTGGAAGGACACGTGTCGCTAGCGGCGCGGGGAAGCGCCTTTCTTGTGTCGCGAGGGGTATGTTTTCTGTCGTGTCGCAAAAAGATTCGATTATACTCACGGGGAAGCCGATTTCCCCCCCACTGTATGGGGGCCTGCTTCTCCTTGTTTCACCCCTCGCCTTGAGTGCCTGTCATCTTGTCATCTGTCACCGCTCCGACCGTTCCGCACCGCTCTCGATAAAACACCTAAGTATTTTATCTTATGCAGTTTTTAGACCGACCGGATCACCACCTGTGTTTCCTGTGTTTCAGCGATATATATCCCACATATATATATATATATATCACTCCTTTCATCAGGTTATGGGCCAGACCACTTCTGTGGTGGTTCGTTTGTCGTTTCTTTGACTCGCTTCGGCCTTACCGCCGATTCTAGTACCGTCAACTTTCCGTCATTTGGCCTGGAGCGCCAAACCCGACCTTTTCTTGGCCTGGAGCGCCAAACCGTTTCCTGATTCGGTCTGGAGTACCGATCTGACCGTAGATTACCCTGACAACGCGACCGACGACAGGCAATCTTAGCTCTCAGCCCTCTCGAGAGTTACCGTTTATCGCAGCTTGATCTGCACCGTAAAAAGCGGCAAATTCCTTTCCGTCTCCGTTCTTTTTGCCGCTTCCGTCTTTCGTGGCTTGCCTACCGACTGTGACTGGTATCCCGCGCACCGTCTCCGCCAGCTTTCGTGCATTCTGGTGCACTCCGTCATTTTTTTAAACGTCCTAAGAGCGCAGTGTTGAAAAAGAAATACCCAATCATGCACACCATCGTACAGTTTCGGGTTGGTCAACAAATCTTTCATCACTGCAGTACCACTAGCGAATCTCCATCGTGTCGCGAAAGCAGGCTTCTCAATAAAAGTTGTGACCAATCTGTGCTTCACAATCTCATGCTGTTTCCACAAATCGGCGAATGCAGGCAATGAAACGTTACCATGGTGTCTCGCCCAGTCATGCACTTTCAGCAAACAACCTTTCTCGTCATTTAGCTTGCATGGTAACTGAAATAAAAAACGTAAATCGAAGCAACCAGCCATAACTGCGCACCATTCATGCATGCGTGCTTCCAGCTAAGTACCGATCCGTAAAGTGTTCCAAGAGTAAGTCACACCAAGGAGCTAAGCGAGAAGAGCACACTGATCAGAAGGCTTTCTTAAAGTTGCCGCCGTGCACTGGCGCGATTTTCAAAGCTACGCCCATAAAGGTTCCCTTACTTTCGATCTCCTCCTGATATTCACACAGCATGGGAAAGTCGAGTGGGTTAAGGGGGGACCTTCGCCCTGTCTCTGTCTTTGAAATCGAGTTGTTCTGGGTACACCTTATCGAACATATGTGCAAATGCAGCTTCCTTCTCGGTGACTTCCCATGGCAGAGTGTTAACCTTTTGCTGGAATAAGAAAACCGCCTTCAACTTTAGCAACAAGTCAGCTAGACCAAGCACTGTCACAATAAAAACCAACCTATAAAGCTCACCAAGAAAAGTAGAAGCATATCCACGTTCCTCTTCAGTGCCACTGCTGACCAACTCCTGAAGGTGTGTGACTATCGATAAGTAGTTTAAAACAAAGTTTTTGTACACTTTTCTCTCAGCTTGAGCGAAACGTGTCTCGCAGAACCTCTGCAGCTGATAAAACTTTTTCTTGACTGCTGCTGCAGCCTCACGCAGTTTCTCGTAGTTTTTGCCATACGCGAATTTCGCTTGAACTTGGCTGATAAATTCCGGTGTCTCTTTGTACCAGGTTAACACCTCATTCTTACGAACGTCCCCTTATACCAGCTCTAGTCTATGCGCACCGTCCCACCCTTGCATAGTCCATTCAATGGTACTGTCAATAAGTTCGCACAAAAGTTCAGGTACATCAGCAAGACCAAAGTATTGACCATCATAACTCATACCAGTTAGTTGAGTTCGCAATTGGTGCATAGACAGACAAAACGTTTTGTGTGACACAGTGAAAATATTATCGGAAACAGCCGGCCCCGTGCAAACTGTGCCCACGATAGGATCGTCAAGGAATAGTGCTTTGATCTCCCCTATATCGAAACCTAGAGCACCAATAACTTGACCTGTGCGATGGAACTCGGTTGTTTTATCAGCGTTCACTGCGAACACGGTGAGGTGCGGAGTCGCTGGACCAACCGTCTTAAACAATTTCACAACACGATGTTTGGCAACGAAGTATAAGCTCTTCAAAAAGCCACGCACGAAATCTTGTCCGTGATTTAAGTTGCCAACGCGGGTACCAAGGAGAGTGTTGCCTAAGTACAGCGCGCTCATATGAATGGTATGAGCGCGCCTCGGTGATTGTCTGCAGTGCAAGGTGCCCTAAGGTGAGACCAATGCTGTGTGTTTGTTTATGCTCAAGGTCCTGCTGATAATCTCGTTCAACGCAAAAGTCGTGAACTACAAACTTAAAATGCGAGAGAATGCGAGGTTTGAGATTTTTAAGCTGGCACTGTGTCGAGAACTTTCCTAGAGAAGCACGGTTACCGCCTCGGCATATCTTTCTGGGAGCGAACTCGGAGTGCCTAAAACAAATAGGGCATACTACCAAGCTGTCTTCAGGGAAATGACGCAAAGAGAATTTAGAGATTACCGCGTCGAGAGTGCGACACGCAAGCATGTCTTTGTCAACGGCGTTCGAACCCGCTACCTTGCTGGGAGGCTCAAGTTTCAGAAATACGGATTGAGCTACTGTGGCAGGCAGATCATTAATAGTGCTTTCCAAAGCACTCTGGCACAACTGCATAGTTTGCAGCATTCCTACAATGAGGAGGAGAGGCTGGGGAACTAAATCGCGCAACGCTCGCCGTATCCGCATCCTCAGATTCTCGCGGTCGCTTTGGGGAGGGTTGGATCGTTTCCACCGTGATGCCCACCTCACTCGATCCAGCTGTTGGCAGCGCAATATATGGAATGGGATCTGTCGCAAAAGCGATCTCTTCAGTTGCAGCAGTTGGCACACTCGGTCGAGCGAACATCGAAGCGACAGACGGTGCTTCTCCTTTAAGCTGAGATGTGTGTATGCTTTTACAGTGCCTATCAATATCATCTTTACGAATTTCCTTCTTGCAGAAACGGCAGGGACTTTTTTTCTTGCTGGCGAAGACTGACATACTGCGTGAAAACAGAGCTTTCTTCGTTCGCCGTCTCGTTTGAGCGAGTGCGTGGGGTATGGCTCTCTTGGTTCGTCCTTGGCGTCTACAGTGACACGTAAACTGTGTAAACTGTAGATTATTTACCAGTGTCTCGACTGTCCCATTTTACAGTTGTCGAGAGCCTCTCGACAGCTGTAAAATGGGACACCAGTCGAGTCGACCCACCTCACCTGTTTTGAACTTGTCTTATGTCTATCGATGCGATGTCTATTGTCTTGCGACATGACATGACATGACATGCCGTTTGACATGACACTCGACTGCCCGGATTTCCAAACCTTGCTAGGAGCAAGCTCAGGCACTGGCCCCTTCGGGGCCGAATTTCCAAACCAAAAACAGTCCTCGGACCTACAATCCCCCCACACAGTGTCCAGAATCGGCCCTTCGGGCCTGAAATTCGGACCCTCGGGCCGAAATTCGGCCCTTCGAGCCTGAAATTCGGCCCCTCAAAAATTCCAAACCCCAGAAGCCGATTTCCAAACGTTCTCGGAGCGTGGCACGCTCCTATAAGCATTTTTCGACACTAGGCTGACTCAGGGGCCTGCCTGTCAGGGCTGCGTGGCCAGAACTCGCGGTAGCGCATACTGCATTAAAATCAGTTGCGCCTACGCGCATACTACCATATATGATATTTGCCTACGCGCATTGTACATTAAACCCTAAACATACGGCGATTATTGGCATGTGCATACGCGCATACTAAAACAAGCCCAATAAGGATATCAACGGTTATATTTTAGGGGGCGATATCGCCATGTTAACGAGGATTGCTGGGCAGCTGAACTGCGAAATATCGGCATCACATCGATAGTTTGAGTGATCTACAAATGCTGGCTTTGGCGCACTTATTGACCGGATTTATAATTTCCCCAATTATATACCTCGATGGGAAAGGTACTCCGCATCCTGAAATCGCGACAGACAAAATCGGGAATCGGAAATGAAATGGACGGGTGAAAAATCGGGAAACGCCATTTCCGAGATTGTGCACCTTTTGTCGCTTGCAACTTATGCTTTTTGGAAGGCGTCTCAGTTAGGTCAAAGAAACTCTGGGAGCTGGTCACCTGTGATATATTTCATAGAAGACAAGAAGTCTAGAATATCACAATAATACTCAAAATATCACTGGTACCAACCATCCTGGAAGAATTATACCAGATCTTGCGTTACGGATCACAAATTCGGCAAGGGTCCTTGGCGCATTCACCGCTTCCCATGTTGATAACGCGGTCAACGATACGACTTCGAAATCGCCAACTGCCGCTTATACATACTAAACAGCATAACTGTTAATCAAGCTTTCCATAACACAAGAAGCTGTCGCAGATGAAACGCAAACTTTCCCGCGCGGTTGTGTGATGCATAGGGAAGCGGGCAAATCAGATTCGCGGATTCGCCTTGCTTCCGCTTGTGTCCCGCATACCGCCGATATCTCGAATACGTAGGACGTCCTAAAACACGTATTGCAAGTGTGTGAACAGGCCGTATGAACAACATCGTAGCAACATGTTACTCATTAGACTTCAAATGAGGCGTCTAATTCATGAACTATCGATCGACTGCACCGCAATCGAACGTTCCATGGGCAAAGGCATGCACTCGGTGGAGAAGTTTCCGAACCGCTGAGCATGTGTCTAAAAAAACGAAAAAAAATGGCGTCGAGTATACGCGCGTATGGCATGGAAGAGAACTCGAGTCAATGAATGGGATCCTCGAGATTTTACTGCCGTTATTTACAAATTGGTCGAGTCATTAAGACTGCATTCGCGGATTACTCAGATAGCTGTAGGTCAGCGTGTGAGTTTCAATCCATCAGAAATATGCTGGTGTTATGAATCGATTATGTTGTTTTGATGGGCCAGATCAGCCTTAATCCGATGAATCATTACTGGGATCGGAATCCCTTGGGTAGGCGCAATTCATTGCTTTTATGCCTTGGTCAAACAGACATGGGCACATGTCAATTCATCATGGTTACCTTGTGTAGTAGAAGCATACGAGGTGTTGTTTTTCTCGGCCCAGTTCTAATGTAGACCAGCCGTTCTCAATCTGCCAACTGAGTTCCGATGGGATTGTGCCATGCTGAGCTCACAAATGGCGTCACACATATGTTTCTGCGCATATCATCGTGCGCGCAAGGATGGTACTGGGAGGTACGCCATGGAGTTATGTAAATAATTTACTATGGTGCTAAAACATAAAAGAAAAGGGTCCCTACAACAAAGTAAAGCCTTTTAGTTCTGAGGAGTATACAAAAACATGGGTGCACAACCACCCTTGCTAAGCAGGAAATGGAGTGTCCTTTATGAAGTCTTCAGGATTGAATGGTGCTGGCGTTGGGGTACCGTCGGCATCTAGGCCACGAATGACATTCTCAGGGACCAGTCCATGATATGACGTTACGGCAGTCACACGTCTCTTCAATAGTCGATTCTCTTGCATGCTGTCTGCCACTTGCTTAGAGAGCTTTTCGATGGTTGCCAAACCCCACTCAAGCAGTACCTGTCAACACAATATAATGTCAAGCCACGATATGTCTGTAACGCCTGGCACCTTCACCGCATCTTATTCTTCCAGCACAGTAACAGTGCTGTTCCCTGTGCAGCAATAATGCAAGCTATTCATTGAGCAGCCAAGTAGGTACTCACCTTGCTTTCGCTATCCTTTCCGGCTGCCTTAGCAAGTTCCCTGTGCAGTCCACGTCTCAGCGTAAATATTCTTCCTCAGAACTCTTCTTGCGACAGGGACAAAACTTGTTCTTGGTATCATAACGAATATCACGCTATCAACCTTGTTCAACCATGAATATTCATGATTAAATAGATCTTCAGTGTACCATAAACAGGTTGCAAAGCTTAAAGCAATTTGCGGAGGAGGACAGGGTGATGAAGCACTGAGTGATAAGAACATTCAAAGAAAGGTGTTAAGCTAGTGAGTGGGCACCGGTAACGGTCCATCTTGGCACCCTTTTTATTCGACGTTGCAAGCTCCTTTTTCAAGTGTGCAATTTTGCCTTTCTGGACAACTTCATGATATGGCTCTCTGTTCACGATCTGACAATTCACATTTGTAACGTTAGCACACATCTATCCCAATTTCTTCACCACACTCAAGTTTGCGGAGCCACCGATATACTGAAGGAGCCTCATATCCCTCTCAAGGCTAAGCTGACTTCCCTTTCGACATCCGTCAAAAGCTTATTGTCAGCGCAGCGGAAATAAGATTGCAGAGCTCCAAAAAGCATTTTTCATTTGTGCTGTCAAGTTCCGGCCCACTGTGAGAATTCAGCCACCAGACTTCACCAAAAGCGCCTCACACGAGGGAATAAGCGGACACCTTCCGCTTGTATCGCTGAATATCCTCCTGGTGCTTGGCTCGAAGAGCATCGAGTTTCCCTTGCTCATGATCCCTCCACACCTGTGCACACAACTCAAGGCTCGGCAGTGTTGGACCTTGCTCGCACTGGCGATGGCCTCCACCCACAGCTATCCAGGCAGCCTGTTGCACATTTCAGAAAGGATCTGCATACCTTATTGAGCTGGAGCAGGAGCATCATGAATGGCTGTACGGGTACTCGTGGGAATAGACTGCAGCATCAAGTAACGCGCAACTCAGACTGAAGAGGGCCGGTCTAAGCTAGACGGGGCTTTATTTAAGGGTTCAATGTCTGATGTCCAAGGAAAGGGACAAATTTCTCCCCAATTTTCATCATCTTGCACGCTGCCCCTTGGATTGGGTTCACATGATTCGGAGTACCTTGAGCCTTTAGTAGGCCTCCTCTAACATTTTTCGAAAGCAAAGCAGGCAACTTCCGCAAGGTCCAGTGTCCAACTTCAGCGTTATCTATGTATAGCGGCAAGAACACACGCAAGAGAGGAGCAAGACACGTCCGAAAAAGGAGAGCACCGGTCCAAGAATTCTTGCACCAGCTCGAAGGCCTCGGTCGGCACCCAGTTGTATGCCTCGCGACTTAGAACTACCTCACGGTCACGCTCCGGTTGATAGTGGTCTGATCGCATCCGTCAACCCAGGCTCCTCCCAGACGCAACCACACGTCAGCAACCGCGGGTACATTCCACGGCCTGCGTTGCAACAAAAGGAGAGGGAAATGCATCCGCCGGTGAGGGTGAAATCCAGTTGACTCTTCCACGCGGGCGGATTCTGTTAAGATCTCTCAGGCGCTCAACCCGACCCGTTATTCAGATGAGCCGACTGAAGATAATTTCATTCAAACATATATTGTGACGACAAGTTTGGCGGAATTCTCACGCTGGATCAACTCCTCTTCTACGAGGCAGTCGGATAGAGGAACATAGTGGACGTGCTTCAGGTCCGCGACGTCCTATCTCCCCGACAGACTCCTCCGACAGGTCAGCAACAGCGGGTATTGAACAATTGGCAACGATAAATGGCGCGGCACTGGTCGTGAAACACCGGCCGCCCTACGCCTTTGGCGGCAACAAAGGCCCACAGTTTCAAGCGCTCTTGAAACACCAAGCGAAGTAAACGTCGGTCACACAGTGCCGAGTTGTATAACGTTGGCGGTGTGCAACTTACTTAGACGTCCCGAACCGTTTCTGCACATGCTTCCTAAGGCGGGCCTTACGTCCACGGTGTTGTGACGAAGCATGAAGCATCCATTTCGCCCTTTGACGCAGGAGGTTCTGCACGGAGCCATCTTCGAGACTCGTACCAGCTCTCCAACACGTGCACAGAAATTATCGTTCTAACATAAGGAAGAAGTCACCGAAAAGAAGGTGTGGTGCGGACACGTGATGGTGTGAAATAGGATAGCATACCTCCATGAGGCGCCTGAACTCTGAAGTACGCTCCAGGAGATGAATGAGCCGGCGATTGTCGCCCTGAAGGTGCATGATCTGTAGCCATCCAGAACACAAAGCCCGATGCATGCTTTTCAGAAAGCGGCTCCACATCATATGGTATGACACCAGGTCACTCAAGTGGGTGCCTCGCAAGCAGAAGGTTGCCTGAAGACAGCCTCCCGAAAGACGCACCGAGCTCTCGAGAACAGCACGAAGAGGGTCACAACGAGTTTCAGAAACAACCTCCGCGTCACACTAAGCTCCGACAGCCAGCAGAGTCAAACTGATCTCTGAAAACAACACGAACGTCGACTGAACTCCGACAGTAAGGAAAAGTCAAACCGAGCTTCGACAACAATAGCCTCGACAGCAGGAAGTCAAATCTAGCTTCGAGAACCTCCACGTCACATCGAACTTCAACAGCAAACGCAAGTCACACCGAGCTCCAACGGCAAGTTTCGAGGGTAGAGACTCGAGCGGGTCGTATCACATTGAACATAGAACTCAAAACCGCTGAGCGCTTACCTCGTCACGAAGCGCATCATCGGGTCTCCTCATCAAGAGCATCTCCTCCTTCAGCGCCTCTATCTGCCCCAGTTCACCCACATGTTTGTGAGTTTATCAAGCCTTAGCAGCAGTGGAAAGGAAAAGCGGGTTGTAGGCACCTGCATCTGCATCTCTGTGCTCTGCGCCATAAGTTCGCGGTTCTTCTCCTCCACCTCGTGTATTTTGTCAACGTCCACCTGGTGTTTGCTCTTGAAGTACTCCAGCTCCTTCTCCAGGGCGTGCACCCGGCCCTCCGCCAGGGAGTGCCTATGGGCCTCCATCCTCAGTGCGTTCGTCGTTTGCTCCAAGTCTCTGTTTCGGGACCTCGCCACATAACTCACATACTTAGAGATGGGACGGCACACTCACAGGTGAGTTGGCAGTGGGCTCGGCCGAACATAGGAGGCAGCTATACCAGAGGGCCCGAAAAGTCATACAAGATCCTGCGGAGTGCCAGCTCTCCCACAGCGAGAGTGCCGTGCACGGTGAGAAGATATCAAAGGTGGAAGCGAGCACTTTGCTAAGGAGTCGGCTTTTGAAATAACTGCGTCTCTTTCATTGAGCATGTCCATCAGCTGGTCCGTGGTCTGGTTGTTTTCCTTTTGTTGCTGCTCCAGCTGCGCGTAAAGAAGCGCACACAAAACAACAAGCCGGGCCACCCACCATCTCACGCTCCACTCACACAAGAACGCTCCCACAGCATTGTGAGCGGCTTAGAACGCGTGCACACCAAGTGTGTCGTGGTCAACCCTTACATACCCATCGCCAGGCACTCCAAAGCTTCGGCGTAACTGCGTGGAAGCACCTGCAGTTGTTTGTGATTCAAGTCCTTCGTGAGCGAATCCACTGCTTTGTTCTTATCTTGCTGCTCATCGACGACGACCTGCATCGGATAAGACTGGATGTCAATTGCAGCCATCTAAGGTATACCGCATACACGAATGCTGGGAACGGTAGCGCTCGCAGAGCGTCACCCAGCGACCTGTGTACAAGCGAACGATAAGATGTTGGATACAAGCACGGGCTTGTAGTAAAACCCCCCCGCGGGTTCTTGCATATAAAAGTGTTGTACACATTGAGCACATCGATTTCGGGGGACCATAGGAAGTCGCTGGAAACAAGTATATCGAAAGGCACCTTTTGCAAATGTTGAACTTTAGTGTTTAGTTCCTTCGTTTTGCCCTCAAAGTTGTTAAGGGAGCTCGTCAGTTCAGTTTTCACCTGCGCAGAAGTGACAGAGCGCCTTCCCAGTGCGATAAGAAAGCTGGCAGGCACAATAAGCAGTAAATGGTGACAGGGTCGTTTGACAAGTCGAGAAGAAGAAACAAGTCACTGGACAGCCGAATTTCAACTCGGACCCGGAATAGAAAACGCGTGGTGGAATCGAGAACGCATCGCTTCGAACGCAATACCTTGTCATGATCTTTTACTAATGCATCTTGTTCAAGAACTTTCGACTCGAGTTGTCGTCGAATGTTGCGCCACATCTCCTGGGAGACCCACACGCCACCTCCCTGCCAAAAGAGGAGGCGGACTCCCTCAGCCGCCAGTGGAGGTAGCGGTACCCCCATCGATGCAACCATCTAAAACACTTTGGTAGAGAGTAAGTGAAGCTCCAACCCAGGATAGCCCAGTCTCTGACGTCGAGCCTCATCCTGATTCCAGGGCTAATGCAGCTTTGAAGCAAAACAAGATTTGCGATGCTTACTTGGGAGCCAATTCCAGGCCTTTGCGCGCCCGAACTTTTCTGTTGACCTCTCAAGGCTTCAATTTGGTTGATGGTTCCCATTGCTTGCTCAGATACATTTAGCCTGTAAAATACCGATGCCCTTCAGTTGTCTCGACGGAAACATGCCTAAATAACAAAATTAGCTTGGAAGTATACGTGTGGGTCTCGAGACTTCACTCGCAACTTACGTGCTATAATCAACTCGGCCACCAGGAGCTTTTGCACTGCCGCTTGCAACATGTGGGATGTAAAGTCCCGGAGTGCGCAGTGTTCGTGGCGTTTTGGCAGGACTGCTTGGTGCCGACAGTGGCCTCGACATTCTGAACTTGTCACAACGCACACCGTGTTCGAAATAGTTGAAACCGCACACTATTGCCTTCCGATACAACACTCAACGAGCCAACAGGAGTTGGCGGACATGTGCCACGAAACGGTATGCTTTCTTGGAGGTGCTAATGCTGTTTAACGAAATGCCAAAAACATCATCACTCGCACAGATTCATTTTCGCATAGATTTCATCAGACAGACTATTCCTCGACTGTCAGATGCAACTCAAGTAATGAAGCAGCTTTCGCTCTAGCAAGACGTTTTCATCACCTGTCGCTTTTTTCCCGTTAATTTCATTAGATTACATTACAGTCGGGTATGACACGACATCGACACATGACATGACATGACATGACATGACATGACATGACATGACATGACATGACATGACATGACATGACATGACATGACATGACTTAAATTAATTTACCCCGGGGAGCCAAATCGCCCCCGGCTACCATACAGGGTCAAGGGCAGTCCCTATCCTAAAAGTTCCCCCTGCTAGCACATACATGGAGAATCCGACTAATCTAACTCTATAGCAGCCGCCATGACAACCAATCCTCTCCCACTGGTCGAGACTGACTACTGCGTCAAATCGGTAACCTCCGCGCTCATAATGGTCGGCACCCCCTGCTCCCACGCCCCTCCCGTCAACCGCCACACCCTCCCCCACCCCCCTCAAGCCCACCAAAGTCTGGCGTAAGCCCATAGCGATACCAAAGCCAATGGGTGTGCTCTGAAAACCGGGGGTGAGGGTGGGACGTCCAAGAAGAGGGGGTGCTCCGGATGCATCCATGAATATGCTAGTAACGGTAACTGTCAAGAACCCATGTGCCTATGACCTCGTGCGGATTTTACGAAAGTAGGTGTTTAACGGTACTAAGACTCTACAAGGATATTCAAAGCACGTTCAAAATTCGGTTTCCGATATTGCAAGGCGTGTCAATCATTTTGAAAATGGATACGAGGCGGTGGTGTGCGGTTAGATTCGGTTGGCATTTCCGCATTCCCCATTTCCACCTGCCGTGTCAAGATACCGGTTACGTCTCCCCCCGTGTCCCCCTCCAGATTCGAGTCTAGTCGATCACAAACTCCCTCTCGCCTCTCCGACTGTCCCTCTTCCGGCTCCACCGTACGGTCCTGTCCCATCGTAGTCGGGCGCGCGCTCTTCCCGTATCTCCTCAAATCACCCGCACAGATCCCATATCGCTTCTGGATACGGCTCGAGAACTCGTGTTCCCCCTCTACCATTTTTTTGTTATATTGGCACCATACACTAAAGAAAAACTCCGTGACCCACGGCCTCAATTTCCGGCCAAGCTTCTCCGCCACCCTCCTTCCGTGTTCCTTCTCCACCCATTCTCGAAGTTCTCCCGGGGTACGGCCGTACAAGAAGTCCTCCCGCCTGGCCGGGAGTAGCATCCGTCGCAATGCTTCCATAGGCAATTTAGTCACCGTATCCGGTAACACTTGTCGAATCCTTCCCAACAACTCCTCTAGTCCGGTTTCCCGAATCCTCGCAATGGCTGGGCATTTACAAAAAATGTGGTGCTCATTCGCGATTGATTCATCTGTCGGGTGGAGGGGGCAGAAGTACCCTGGGTACAGGTCCGGGAAATATTTATCATTTGTTACCTGTATGTTTCTCGGTGTCGGCAGACTACCAACACCTAGTTTAGCCGCAAAAATATTAGTTTTATCCCCGATTGCCCCCTTTGTCACAGAGGCCTCCCTCCAAATTTGCGGTTTGTTCAGAAAGTTGATGTGATTCGCGTCTCCGGCTTTTCTCCAAGCGGCCTGCATCAGATGCTCGTCCCAATCGCGGTACCATCTTGAATGCATGTAGTCCGTACGGACGGTGGGGCCATCACGTCCGCCCCCTGCTGCTACCGCGTAGTATCTGGGCAAGAACAGGTATGGTTCTCGGAAGATACACGGCCCACTTCTAGCCTGTTTGGCTTGCTCATCGGCTCTTGAATTCAGAACGCTCGGCCATTCGTTGCTCACGGTGTGTGCCTTCACATGGACCAAATCCGTCGTGGCCCCCATGTGGTCCCTCTTGTTCAGCAGTTCAGCAGCCAGTTTGTACAAGGAGTACCCATTCATGGTCCTCCACATTCTAGGGTCCATCCAGGCTTCCACTTGCATCTTGCGGATGTTATCTATGGTGTTTTGCGAATCGGTGTATATGATGAGATCCTTATCCGGTTTTTGTAGCAGCAGTGCTGACACAACCCCATATGCCTCTGCCCGTGCTATCGATTTCTCCCCTGGTGTGGATGAGCTCATATACGTCCCATTCTCTGTGACCACTGCACTGCCCGCCTCGCCCGTGTATGGATCGTAACTCCCATCTGTAGCCATGTGCCTCTCATCCAACGAGAACAGGTCCATGCGGCCTGTCATAATGCCAGTGTTCGAGAAGTTTGCGGGATTATCCCACATATTTCCGTGGTATCTCTTCGTTTTGCTCCAAAGCAACCGTGACAACTCCCGCTCGGTCCGGGCCTCCATGCTCACTCCCGAAGAAATCAAGCCTAGGTGTGTCATGTCACGGAATGATGTGTATGACAAGCCCCCCATGTCCGGGGAGTTAAGTATCGTGGCAAACACTCCTCCGCTATGGCCAGCTCTCCCATACAACTCCCCCAACGTGAGGTGGCCATGCGCCCCTAGGAAAGCCTGCAACGATGGCTTAGTCTTTATCCCCTTGGTCTGCAACCCTATAAAATTGAGTAGAGTACAATCCTTCCCCTTGTACCAGTGAGGGTTTACGTTAATGTAATGTGAGCTCCTGCGGAGGCCCTCCCCTGCCTCCCTAATGTACTCTGGGTAACGCCTGCACTTCTTCATTGATGGGATGCGGTTCTCTTTGTTGTCATGAACGCGCCCTCGTAAGGCATTCCATCCGGTTGTTGCACGCAAGCTCCCTATCGTGTCAATTGTGGTGAGGGAGCAGTATTTGCTCGGTGATTGTAATGCCTGCAGCAAGTTGTCGAGTTTGGCGGTGTAGTAGATCGCCTCAACATTGTCTACCCCGAACCCTAATCCCGTGGATTTGTTAAAAACTGCTGCCCTTGGGGTGTTCAACATGCAACTAAGTTTCTTGCTCACCAAAAGCCAAATTTCATGAGTTATCCCTGCGAGTGTGGTGTCGTCTGCTTCGCCGTCTCCAGATCTTGGCACTTTTCTCTTGGCCATCCAGTTAGCAGCAAAGAAATATTGGAGAATACTAAGCACGTCGGAATTTAGAATGCGTACTGATTCCGTCTGCCTAAAGGTCCCCTTGGAGAACCGCTCCATGGCCTTGTTTATCTTCCTGTACACTTTCATATTGTGGTGTTTCCATGTTTCTGCGGGGCTTGCATCACCATCTCCAACCGTGATGAGGTACCCCAAATATTCCAGGGGGACTGAGTTTGGCCGATGTGGGACTAAGCATACGGCCCCCGTATGGTCTCTGATCCGAACTTCCGGGGGAGTCCCTTCATAGGGCAAGTATGACGTGTAGTGGCACTTTGATGGGCTAAGGTGAAGGCCCACCATTTGCAGGAAAGTTGAGAACGAGTTCACCATGTCCACGAATTCCTCCGGGTTGTCACTGATGATGAGGTTGTCGTCGGCGAATGCACAACCCGGGATGTTTAGGGTGTTGCCCCTTCCGCTCGTGTTCTCTTGTGCCTTCTGGATTCTCACGTAGTTCATCTCCCATTTGTAACCCTTGCCGGAGTGTTCGATATATTTGAGGAAAATGTCATAAACTATATTAAACCTCAAGGGGGACAACGCGCACCCTTGTTTACACCCTTGCTCAATCGGAAAGAGTTCCGTGTAGCCCACTGGGGATCTCACTGTGCATTCGAAACCCGTTTGTAGGTTATGGATTAAGTCCATAACGTTCTCGTCGAAGCCCATGTATCGCAGCGAGTTGATAAACGCCCCAAAGTCCACTGTGTCAAAAGCTTTTCTTACGTCAGTCGATAAGACAAATAATGACTTGCCCGTTCGTTGAGCGTGTTTCACCACGTTATTGAAAACGTTTACTTGAGTGAGGCAGTTAAAGTTTGCTCTACCTGAGGCTTGCGCGTGCGTGATGCCGTCGGCATCGGATATCATGGACGACATCCGGTTGTTGATGATCTTAGTGATGAGCTTATAGATGATAGGAAGCAAGGTGATACCTCTGTAGTTCCCCAGGTCCCTACTATCTCCTTTCTTAAAGAGTGGAACAATCACTCCTCGCATAAGCTGATCCGGAAATATTCGGGTCGTGAGGACGGCGTTAATTAAACCCAGAATCAGGGTCCGGAGTTTTGTGCAATTTTCCCTACACGTGTCCACCAATTCCTCATCCATATCGTCCGGCCTTTGCGGCGTCCCCTTCTCCGCAATGTTGAAAATGATTTTAATAGTGGCAATCTCCACTTGGTCAAGGGGGTTGCAAGCCTTGTTCGGGGTGGAGTTTACAATGCTCGTCAGCTCTTCCTCAGCCACCCTCCTGGTGATATCACCGGACCTGGCTTCCACGTGCCTTCTGATTTTGTCGTATGCTGGAACACCCCGGACGAAATCTTCCAGTCCCCGTGTGCGCCTCCGGTTGCTACTCTCTGGAGAACTTCTGCCCAGTTGTTCCCAAGAGTCATGGTATGCTTTGAGAATACCGTCTTTGTCCACAACGATCTCACCGGAGTCCAACATGACGGCCATGGTTGTCTCTGAGCTATCCTTTGGATAACACATCACCCTGAGTTGGTGGCTGTATTTGGACGCTTCCTTCTTGTATCTTTCATTGAATTTGTCCTTCCTACACTGTTGGAATTGTGCCTCCTGCTGCCTATATGCCGTCCACAAACTTTTCCGCACTGCTTCCGCCTCTTCCAACCATTCGGCCACCTCCGGTTCGTCCAAACTGAACTTTCTTCCCATGAAGGTCGGGAACCTTAGCAATCGGTCTTTGTCTGTGTACCTCCGCACTGCGGATCTGGCGGTAGAGGCGAGTGACTTCCTCTTCAGATCGCCACCCGGGCATGGGGAATCGCTATATGCCCATCTATGCAATGCCAGTACTGCCCGTCTCACGGCCTTCACTCGACCGATGGTGGACCTGATGGCTGACATCTCCTTGCTTATGGGTATGTTAAACCTCCCCGGGGTGAAAGTCTTCTGGAAAGGCTTAGGAAGCACGTCCCCTAGAATAGTATGCAGGCTTTTGGTGTGCTTAGACATGTCCACCTGGTTTGTGACGGTGTCATACGTCACCGGATTATCAAGTAGAGCCCGTTCTTCCGAGTCCACTTTGGTGTGGAAGCTCCCCAACTGAGCTATAATGCGTTTGTCTCTCAGCGCTTGGGCTCGCACTGGGTAGTAGGTCTTCGTCATGGTTGGGAGGTCCTTGACTTCTGGGTTCAGGGCTCCCGCTAGTGTGTGTAGATTGATCTTAATGCTAACCGGGTTATGGTCCGAGTATGAATCGTATAGATGCCACGAGACTCCCAGAGGATTCTCTGTGTACGTAGGGTCAATGTATGTGGCCTCCACCCCTCGAAGGCTGCTCGTGAAAATGTGATCAATCCGCCGTCTTGAAAAATCTTTGGGGTCAGTTACGTTATTATTGGAGATATACGTCCAATGTGTAAGTGCATGTCTATCTTCTATCAGGTCCCCGGTGTCATGCACATCCAGTTCCCCCATGAGCTTCCATACTAGACGATCACAAAGTGAGTATGTTGGCGCCCTTACCTCATTGTAATGGTCAAGTTGGTGGTTGAGTACTGCGTTGAAATCCCCGAGGATGTAAAAATACGGCGTGTCCATATTATTCCGAATGCATGCCCTCAGTTGATAGTGAAAACTCTTCATATCATCTGCAGTCAAGCCTGACGATTGTGGGGGGCAGTATACCCCGATGAACCATGCCTCTGTGCTAGGTTCTATACTACTGCCTGGGTTGAGGTTTACTTTGATCGCATTTATTCTTCCAACAAGGAGAGGGTGTAGCCTTCCCCATTCGGACGAGGTGCCTGTTACGCAAATCGATTCCTTGTGGAAAATCGATACCCCCCATTTCCCTTCTGGGTGAGTATGGTGTGTCTCGTTGTATCCCGGGAAGAAATTGTGTCTCATGTTGCGGAGTTTTGATTCATTGAGCTTGGTGTCCACCATGACTGCTATGTCATGTTTGTCCACCCACCCCCCTCGCCTTGCGCGGTTGGGATCCGACATGATCTTATAATGTGCCTGAAGCGAGTTGATGTTGATGGTGCCCACGTTTATACAGTATGGAGCACCCGGTTGTGATGCGGCTCGTGGGAGGCGCTCCCCAGCAGTGTGTGACTCGATGTTCAACGCAAATTTAGTCCTGTAGGCCCGCGCCGTCTTGTCGAGGTCAACCGTAGTAAACCCCGCTAGTTCGCCTGACTCAAAGTTCGACCATGTTAGGGATTTGCCCGACGATTGCCATTTTCCCCACAGGTGGGCCATCCTCAATACCCATATTCCGCAATTTACGTCGTCATATTGATGCCGCTTCCTCATAAGGGAAAACTCGAGCTGTGTCCCTCCCATTTCCGTGGCTGCCCAACCGGCTACGGTTTCGTATATGAAATGTTCGTTCGTCGCTGCCAGCGCGTCGCCATGTTTGGGGTCATAAACATGTATCGAGACCCTTCCCGATGCTATCTTGTCCACGAGTACCAGTCGCCAATGCATATGGTCACATACCGGAATTAAACATTGGCCTGTTTCCGCTCCCATGTATGTACGGGCTCGTATAGTTAACTCGTGTCTCAGATCATATAGAGAGCAACATGTATGGGCCCTGCCGTGTAACCTTTGCATGACCCGATTCATCTCTGTGGAGCTCACCCACCCATTCTTGTCACCGACCGGGTCCTCTCCTGTGGCTCCTCCATACATCACTTGATCTTTATGTTCGGGTTGTTCCTCTACTGGGGGCGGTAAGGTCAGAAGAAAGAGTGCCTTAAGTATGCTCATGTTGCTGTATGGGACGCGTGCGGTGTGTAGACCGGCAGTACGGTGTGTAGTCCAAAATCGTTTAGACCTCTTATGTGCCCACTTGACCAGGGACCTCGGGCCCGGTGGGTGCGTGATGACCGGGAGAATAGGGTTATCCCTTCTATTCCTAGTTCTTTCCTCTTTCCGTCTCCTCCAGGTCGTGGCAACATGCATAATCATAATAAACAGGCCTGATATGCTCACCCTTCCCTTGGTCTTCGGCATTACTTATAATCCGTCGTGCTGGAGGCGGAGTGCGGGCGAGACGAGTTACGCGTGCGGTACATTATATAACCAGTCGTGGAGGCTCGAAGGCACAGTGCAGAAGAGACGAGGTACGCGCGCGGCACATAATATAATCAATCGTGTATGACATGAATTATCATGTTGCTCATGTAGAGGGAAAGGAAGGAAGGAAGGAAGGGAAGCGTGCGGGGTTGATGGGGAGAGAGTTTAAGTATGGAGCGTGCGTCGAGCGGGAGAGACGCAATGTGGAGTGTGGCGAATAACGCGAATAACGCGAATCAAATATGGATCGAAAGTCGAAAATGTAATAATTATGAGCGTACGTTGCTGCTCCCATAGGTCACGCGTGTTTTCAAAATTACCGGTATATATAGAATAGATTATATATATATACGTTGTATATATATAATGTATATATATATATAACAGATTATACATAAGGGATAGATAGATTATATATAACGGATATAGCGCGAATAGCGCGAATAGCGCGAATAGCGCGAATAGCGCGAATAGCGCGAATAGCGCGAATAGCGCGAATAGCGCGAATAGCGCGAATAGCGCGAATAGCGCGAATAGCGCGAATAGCGCGAATAGCGCGAATAGCGCGAATAGCGCGAATAGCGCGAATAGCGCGAATAGTATAGAATAGTATAGAATAGTATAGAATGAATGCGACCGCAGGGAGCCCACGCAGTACTTTAGACCGGAGGGACGAAACCCTGCTGGAGGCGGAGCCCCGGAAATCGCTCTACACATATTTCATACAATACACTGCAGATATTGTATAGATCCTATTGTTGTTTACTCTGTCTGACCTATTACAAAGGTCGTATCCAACTATACCTCGTTGCCCCATGCGTCCCAGCCCTTTCTTGGGGATCGGGCAAATAACTCGATCTTCTTCAGCGATCGTGCGAAAAGCTTCTCCATTGCCTTAAAGGCAGCCTTAGGTTTCACGGAGTGCTTTCCCCGTTTCGCAGCGATGAGTTGCGAGACTGTCTTGCTCGCCCGCCACTTTCTGATCGGAGGGCTCCCTCTCACCGCCACCAGAATAAACTCTGCACACGAACGTGTGTAGGAGCCCAAACCTACCGAAACGTTCCCATTCTGTGACCGCTTAATCCATACGCTCAACACGGTGCGGTATTTAAATCCCCACTGCGATATCAAATCGCAAGAGTGTTGCATATGGGGCAAGGCTCGGTATCGCGTTTTTTTGAACTTATCGAATAACTCCCGATAAGTCATTTTTTACTATCGATTGATATGAATAACTCAGTCGAACTAATCGATTGATATGAATAACTCAAACGAACTAATCGGTTGATATGAATAACTGAAACGAACTAATCGATTGATATGAATAACTCGGTCGAACTAATCGATTGATATGAATAACTACATCTAGCATGATATATCATGATAATTATCGATATCCCCCGATAACTATCATGATAACGAAGTACCCGACATAGTAATTTCCCTAATAAGTATGTTGTCAAGACTACAATGAACACTGCAAACTGAAGGAAAACAAGGCAATTAGGCAAACTAATATCATATCAACGGGTGTTAATACTAGCCATGAGCGAATGCTCTAAGGTGCCCTCAGACATACACTTCATCAAGTCAGAATGCATTTGCCCGCAGGCACTGAAAGTCCGCTCAACACCGGCAGTGCTTGCAGGTGCCGCAAGGAACTGGCGGGACATGCGAAACATATTGGGCAACTTAGACTTATGCGACCGCCACCATTCTAGGGGGTCAGCATCCTTGTGGCAAGGAGGCAAGGCACAATTTTTCTTGAACTCATCTTTCTCATCTACTTCAGGAACAACTGCAACTACAATTTCTTCCACGTCCACACCAACCGAAGATTGCGCAACACTCTCAACATTCACTGCCTCATCTTCATGTTCCTCGTCACTATCACTATCAAGAAAGCTAGCCAGCTTACTAATGGTCTTTTTAGCAGTCTTTTCCGGCAGTGGTAACACTGCTTCCTCGCACTTCGGCTCCCAATCCGATTGATAGGCCGACCGCGCCCAACCGAGCACAGTGCCTTTAGAGAGTGTACCTTGCTTCCAGGCATCCAACTTCTTGAACTTCATCGTCTTGTAGCGGGGATCAAGGAAGCACGCCACCGCAAAATCTTCTAGCTTACAATCCATGAGCTTTTCGAAGTACCTGGCGACACAACAGGGAATGCGATTTATCGATTAATCGATTCGAAAAATGGGTTCGAACAAATCGATTGATATTAATAATTGAAACGAACTAATCGATTGATATGAATAACTCAGTCGAACTAATCGATTGATATGAATAACTCAAACGAACTAATCGGTTGATAATGATATCCACGATAACTCGTTTGAACTAATCGATTGATAACGATAAGTCCGATTAATCGATTAATCGGACTTATCGAGTTATCGATACCGTGCCTTGATATGGGGACCCGTCGTCCAGAGGCACAATATGCAGTTCTTATTAGCGATACGCGCCAGCGGCAGATGGCCCAGCTGGTTCATCGTGAGAACAGGGTAGTGGTGCGCCGCCGCCCCTGTCGCGTTGTTGTTCTCGTATCTGTAAGGTGGGTCCGCCAAAATAATGTCGTATTTCTTATCCCGTGGAAAACCAGCATACAAGCGATCTATCTCCTCTGCGCTCAGCTCACGAACTCCGTTCACTTCCGGGTGCTTAAGTGGCGACCGCATGTGGTAGCGCAGGCCGTGCGCCGACTTCGCCTCAAAACAACAGCCTGGGAGCGTGCATGCGAATAACTGCCGCCCCTTCGGATTATGCGCACACCTTGTCGCATGAGATCGTTCTGCGTTCTTGGACCATTTTACAACACCGCAGCCTGTGTGTCTACAAACGATCGGTGTCTTAGTCGCATACGCTCCGGTAATCCGTATCCGTTTATAATTCATGTCTGAGAGTGATACGAGCGAAGTTAACCGAGTATAATAAGAGACGAAACAAACTGTGGCACGCGCGCACGTGTTTGTTCACTGAGTATCTTTCATTAATAATTTGGGTTATGCCGCGTTCACAAAAGTGTTTTTGTGAACCTGAGAGTTGACCTAATATCCGTGACCCGGAACCCCGGGTTCGTCGTCCTCGACTCGCGCGCGTCGAGCGTACTCCGTTATATTTTCTGGGAACTATCGCATTATAGTGATGGGATAACATCGGGGAGGCGAGACATGGTGCGGTATGAAATGGCACGGGATTGTGTGAGCAAAATTGCATGTTGTGTGTTGAGAAGGCAGATCAATCCCCGCCACACCCACACAAGGTTATGTTTCAATCCAGTGGTTGGTTACCACCCGTCACCATTTATATACTAAATCATATATTTTTTAATCGTACCACATGCAGACTCAAGTATCTACCGCTCTGCCACGAAATTTCCACGCATGCTATTACAAAACAAGACTTCACACGTCCTCCCGCTCTACCGCGGACATTTCCAACGCCCGAGTCGCTGCCTCTTCTTCTTCCGTCATGAACTCCATGGTGCCTCCCGAGCTTGCCGAGCTAGGGATGAAGGTGCGGGCGGGCTTGTTGGCGATCGGGGTGCCGAGTGGGGTGTCCGCATGGTCTTCCCAGCTGTCGGGGATCTCATCCAACGGCAACGGCATGGGCACAGGGGGTCCCCCGCCTCCCGGGAACAACTGAAGTCTGGAGACTGGGGGCGGAGGTGGGATTTGCGGGGGGGCAGGCCTCGGCGGTGGTGGGACCATCGCACGTGCCCCTCCGGTCTTTGCCAGCCGAGCTTCATCCTTGTAGGCTTGGATAGCAGGGACCATGTCCTTGGTGATGTTCACGCGGCGGTGCAATTCTGAGTAGGTCCTGTGGAAGTCCGACTCTTGGTGCGCGCGCAGTGCCTCTGTCGTAGCGAAGCTGATATGCACGAAGGATTCCGCGGGGTCGGACGAGGCACGGTTCGGCTTCCTCCTTCCCCACACGCAACCAGGGCAGTAAAGGGTGAAAGATGTGGCGATCGGCTCGCCTAGGACGTCGAGAATCCACCTGCCTTCCTTCACAGCTTGCTCGGTCACTTGGGCTTTCTGCGGGCACATGTTCCAGAAGTGGGGACCCGCGCAACCTTGGCAGTGCATGTTCGTGGAGTAGATATTGACGTTTACATCACGTTTCCCATCCGTGGCGGTGGACCCAGGCACCCCGAAACAACGGACCGTCTTCCACCCTTGCATGGCCATGGCTCCCAGATCCCACTTCGGAGGGCACCCTAGGACAACTGCCTTGCTCATTGTCATCGACTTGGATTTTGTGGTGTTGGCCTTCTTCTCCGGGGTGTTCTTCCCCTTTCCAACGATCTTCTTTTCCTGAAAGGAGATAGAGGCTGCGACGTACCCCATCTTCTTGAACATCAGGGCCAAGGCTGATGTGAAACCTCTCGCAGCTTGACCACGCGGGACGTCGATGAAAAAAGTGTGGTGGCCTTCCTTCAGGATCTCCGGGATCCGGAACTTAAAGGTCGCCCCGTTGCGTACCTGAGGATTGTTTCAGAAAAAAAGTCCATGTGGCAGGTGGTCAGTTCTTTCGGGGTGCAATAACATGCCGTGCCTAGTTCAGTGTCCGTGGTTTGTCTGGTTCACAAAAGTGTTTTTGTGAACCTGGTAGTTGACCTAATATACGTGTCCACAATCCTAGTTTGTATTCGGTTGCCCGCGCGGTGTTTATATATTTTGCGAAACTACGACCGTGGAAATGCTCAGTCGGGGAGAAAGAGAGGGTATATGAAAACAAGCAAATATTTCCGGTGCGTACCACTGCATTCCCAACGTGATCCGGGTGGCTTTCCGCCCAAGCACGCACATCCGGTGTCGCGTCGAAAGGTACGGTGATCTTGCCGAGTACCCGCAAGAACGAGGAGACCCAACGGTTCGAGGACGAGACGGTGAACGACACCTCCTTCTGGTTGTGCTTTGCTCGGAACTTCTCCTCGTCATACTTCAGTTGGCTCCACATCTCAAGGATGCTAGATCCAGGTGCGAGCACAAACCCCACCTCGGTCGCCTTGGTCCGAAGTGCCTTTTCTAAGGCGTCCAACCACACCGGCGTGATTTGAATGCTCCCTGCGACCTTAGAATCGTCCTCGCAAACCGACAGCTCCGCTGCCACAACAGTCACACTGAGAAATAAACGTGGTAAAATGGTGGTAAAATGTGGTAAACTGGTGGTAAATTGTGGTAAATTGGTGTTTTACCACCATTACACTAATAGTGGCGATATAAATCCCGTGGGTAATTTCCTATTGGTAACGTGGCACTTTTCTAACACGATTTTACCACATTTACTTATAGCGCGGTAATTATATATCATTGTTTACCATTGCTGTATATAATTTACCATGGTACCCCCCTACGACCGGTAAATTGACCCCCAATGGTAAAATTACCACATATGACCGGTAAATTGACCCCCAATGGTAAAATTACCACATATGACCGGTAAATTTGCCACGGTATGACCACGGTTGGACACGTGGCAGGCAGGATGCACTGTGATACGGACACGTGTGCAAGATTAGTGCACGTGGCAATCAGGCATGGAATGTTACATAACTGTTACCAGATATGCTAGGTAGGTAAGTATGTGGCTTGGCAAGTCCCGGCCCCGTCCTGGGCTTTGCAAGTAAGGTCACACTAGAAGCAATAAGGAGAGAGGAAGGAAGGACGCATGCTGCTGGTTTCTAGCTTGCCGTTGCTAAGGTCTTGAGCATCGTGCAGATTTCATTCCTGGCCAAAGGTAGATGACGTGGAGGGGGATTTTAAATCCCGGAGGACGGTGGCAGATACACTTGGTCTCAAGGCGTGACGCCGGCATCAGCAGGGTATGTTTGGCATCCTCGTTCAAGACAAAGACGGCACGGCTGTTCATGCGCGCGTTTTTGATAGTCGGGTATGCCGTCACCATGGCTAGACGGCACACAGCGCAATGTGTGGCCGGGTCCCAGATCAGATAGTAAGCTTCCACGCGGCCGTATTCAAATGCATCGGCTTCAGAGGATGCTAAGGCTACGTTGTAGGAGATTCTGGTTACTGCCCTGGTGTACATCGTGGACGTGAAGTCCTCGTCGCCGTGCCGCATTCGTGGAAAACATAGGACGTCCAAGGCGTCCCGTTCTAGCTCGTATCGCTCACCGTGCATGGCACGCAAGGAAGCCGCCAGGCCCGGCAGCAGCCTTCCTTCCGCATCGGCGCTTAGCGCGGATACAGCCACGCCACCGCGGATGATGTGATGACCGACATCCATGAAGTGACACGCGAGCCCCGGGTCATCGCGGAAACCCGGGCCGTCCTCTTTCACCGAGTGCGCGACATAGTCTGGAAGGAACCGGATCCCGGGGTACAAGTGGGCCATGTCATCTACACGGTCTTTCAGCAAGTAGGCGTTACCGATGCATGAATCGATGGCCTTCCCCCCACCGGCTCCGGCACCACCCCCTTCGCCTCCCCCAACAGGCGCTCCACCCATAGCTCGATGTTGGAGCTGACAACGCCTACCTTCTCCTCTTGCTTGCACAAGTGTACCACGGCTAGGCGTAGATTCAGCGTCAGCATGTTCATAGGGCACTCGTTCTCAATAATGACAGCGAACTCCCTCATACGCAGCTCCGCTTGTGCGCGAGCCTCTGCGCGGTCTTCGATTGTGCCGGCGCACACCTGCCGGATGAAATATATCACAGCCTCCCTCAGCTTCCACCAAGCCCTGTCCAACTCTCGGTTGAGACTCCACAGGACGTCCATGAATACCAGCGGGCTGAATATCAAAATGAAGTTGAGCCAGTCCTCCATAGTGTAGTTCCCTGCAAACAAACCAAGCGTTTCGGGCGACATCAGCATGCATGCACCGTTCATTCAATCAATGGTCAACCCATACAACGGGCGGGCCTATGCACACAATTCACGTAGATCTCGCATGCATGGGAAGAACAGCTTTCCTGCAATCATGCCTGCCAGCACACCTACCTGCATATTGCACCACGTCCTGGTACTCACGGTGCATGTCGTGCGGGGCACACAGCCCTTTGCCGTTCTTCTGTAGCTGCTGTAGCTGCGCGGCGTTGAAGTAGCACGTGTCATCGCAGTTGGGCACCTTGTGGCGGAACATCTTCACAGTACTCTTCACGACACCGAAGGTCATACAGTGCATGAAAGGCAGCACGTATGCCGACATGGCGGTGAAATATTCCAGGGCCTCCAGGGGACCCTTACCGTAGCGCCCGGTCCGCATGGGATCAGCGCCCTCCTGGGTTAGCTTGACTAGTTCCTCGTGATCCTCCTGGGTTAATAGCACCGACGGGTCCCAGGCATGAACCGTCTCCCCGTCCGGTAAATAGCTTTGTGCGATAGGCTTGGCATAGCCTAGGCAATACATCCCACCAGTTGGTCCGGGGGTGCCCTCCCACAGGCTCAGGTAATCGTTGCGTCTGGCAGCCACCGGAGCGAACCTTCCCAGATCGTTCCGCGCAACGGTGTCACAGTAGCACAGCACCAGAAACACACTGAACTTATCATGCCACTTGCCAAAGTAACCATCGTATACTCGGAACGGCGTGCCTTTGTCGTCAGCGTGCCCGTCGCGTAACTCCTTGAGCTCCTTCACGAGGCGCTCTTGGATCACGTCATTGTTCTTCCAGTGCTGCCTAGGGCCCGGAACCACAATTACGAGCCCGGTAAATTCCATCCTAACCCGATCCTGCGAACACCCGCATGGATGCACCGTCAGTCCTCCCTTCCTCAATCACCGGGAAGCCTTCACAGCCAGACACGCTAGCAGGTGTACAACCTACGGCACGCAAGGCGGGACGCAGTGCACCTTGCATACGCCTACACTGCAGAAGCAGACCAGCAGCAGGGGACCACCTGCATGCGTTACACTGGTTAGCCTTATTCTAGTAACAAGGCACATCGCAACGGTTCGAGTTGCAGATTGTGGCGGCGTGTACCCGAGGGTGCAGGTCCGCGCTCCGCATCGCTCCGAACCTCGTGGACCATCCCCTGCACCGTGCGCGCCACATTCCCACCATTACGCCCGGTGGTGTGTCCCCACCCTCACGTGCAACGCATCGTTTGCACCATAGCGCTGTTCAGGTCAGCCATTTCATTCAACATACATCAAGGGGAGGGGGGGGCTTGGTTGTAGTAGGAGTGCTGGGTGTCGGCTGGACTCACTGTTTGTCGTGCTTCTTCGCCCGTGCGTCATCCTCACCGTATTCCACAGCCATTCCAGCCCGAACCATTCCAGGTTTCATGGGATCCGTGCTTTCTGTTTCCTGCAGCAGCCGGCCCCCAACCGTGCTGTGCTCGTTGATCCGCGCCACGTGCGGGCTGGTCATGACGCATGCGTTTGTAGGCGCTCTCGCCTGCGTATCAGCACGCATCTTTGCAAACTTCGCATTGCGCATCCAGCGTCTGACTAGCCGTTTCACCGGGAAGTAGAAATAGTACTCCTGCGGGCGGTACACCTCACCCCGCGCCGTACGTGTCACACTGTATCTCTCCTCCTCGCACCACCCGACCGGCACTCCCGCCGCATCCCACGCGATGGGAACCCCGCATTTCTCCTGCGCTGGTTTCTTGGTCTCTGCTGGAAACGTTCTGTGATACTTCGGACACACATGCACTGCGTAGTCCCACACGGTCTCGGCACCAATCAGGCGTAGCATGTGCCAGAGCGACCCCGGTAAATTGGTGTTTGCTCCACCCAGCAGCATCTTCAAGATTTTCATGAACGTGTTGAAGTGCGCGTCTGTCCACTGCTGCCGCCGTTTCATGTCCAGCAAATACCACACAGCTTCCTGCAGCGTCACTCCGTGGGGGCTCGCCTGCCCATGCGTTAGAAGCGGATCCATCTTTTTGGGACTGAGTTCGGCCGACTCTGGTGCGTCCAATGTCTCCACTTTCGCTGGCTCCGGCGCGTCTACCGTCGCCGCTTTCCCTGCCTCCGGAGGGTCCACCGTCACCTCTTTCGCCGGCACCGGCGCGTACACCGTCACCTCTGCGTGATGAGCCAGCAGCAAGGCGGACGCCTCTTCCACCTCGATTTCCATGCCCGCCTTTGCAGCTAGTTCCTGCGAGTGGCCGTCCCATCCTGGCTTAGTTTCTGTGCATATTCTGCATGCGCTGCATGCCCCTGCGCATGTTGCATAACGTACATGCTACAATACGCACTACATGATGTATCAGAAAGACGCACAGGCGTTTCCACGTCCTGTCCGAGCAGGGCAGTGAGACCAGTGTTGCGCCAGTGTGCAAGGTGCGGCAGGGCGTACATCGTAAAGAAAGTCCGGGATGGAGAGGAGGTCCGCCTCCGCATCACCACCTTCGTCCGTCTCCTCCACGATGTCTTCTTCCGGGATGTCCGGCAAATCCAACACCTCCTCCCAGTATGCATTTTCGGCTGGGGTGGGGGCATCTGACGACCCCCCTTCCTCGCAATGACTCAATCCCATATATCCCACGGCCTGTGCGTCCGCCAGGTCGTGGTTCGTGTCATTCCCATCTGCGCCGGCTCCTCCCACCAGGGTATACCGCATTCTCTTGTTGGGTATCCTCGCCTGCTGAGAATCATCATCCGCTGTTTCCACAAACACTGGGGCCGCCTCCATCTGGTGGCCAGCGGAGATGGCAATGACCCGGTGCCTTTGATCAAACTGAACTCCCAGAGATTGCATGCGGCCTATGAGCACGTCCATCCTTCCCTTGTAATCCTTTCCGGCGCGCCCTACCTGATCAGGTATGCCCAGCGTGCACAAGTCGTCGGGGGTGAAGATGGAGCGAATGCTTGGGCGCTTGATGTCACGGTAAGCGCGTTGCGCCAACTCCAGTAGGCGGGCGTCGGTCACGTGCCGGTTATCACACGCGGTTGGGAGCTGCGCCGTTTGGCACGTGACGGCTTCCCCCCCGGCTCGCCGTTTCCCCCGCGCGCCGTCCACCGGGCTCGCCCCCCCACCTGCTAGCTCTCTGGGGCCCACATGCGGCGGTGCGTAGGTTATCCGCATCCTCTTGTCGATCATGCACCCGAGAGTTGTCAATCTGTCAGCCAGCTGACGGATCTTTGCGCTCTTCTGCGCCATCGTGCTGCACTCCTCTGTGACCTTGCTTGGGATCCATCCGATGTCCACAGCAAACCGTGACACTTTGGGTGACTTGCCCCCAATATGCAGGCTTTGCAGTTTGCGCAGGATGACGGCGTCCTCCAGTTCAGCCATCACCGCGCATACCTGCCGCAAACTACCCCTTCCGGCGTGTCACCGACCTGCACGCAGCACATCCGTTGAGGGGGAGTGGGGGGGGGACACCGACAGCACCTGCATCATGAAGGCAGACACCTCGTTAGATGCATCGTTGCTCCTCGCGTGAGCGCCCGATTGATACGCGGCGGTCGCTCGGTGCATGGCGTGTGCGGCGTGACGCGTGCTTAGTGACCGCGTGTTTCCGTCGGAGAACACAAACTGATTTATTCCAAAGATACAATACAGTTCAAAATTGTCTGTTCTAGCCACATACGGTCTTTCACTTCGCATAGCCTACAATCTGCATTAATCGGAAGCTGGTGTTCGTGGTTGACATCCTAAGCTTTCATGCCAGAGGCTTGCACGCTTGCGCGTTTCCTCTGCGGTACAAGTCGTATGCGCCTGCTTTCAAGCTTCTGGTTCAGGAACACTGGTCAGCCAGCAGCTTGGGGTATCGCCAGCGTTGCAATCCAAGCTACGCGTCACCAGATACACCTGCGTGCACACGGCGCAAGATTCGACATTCATCCTCATGTTCGTTGCTCATTGCAGGCATCGGCATGTCACAACCCATGCATGCGAGCTGCCTGCGGGAGGCGTGCCCCACTCACCGGCTGGTCGTGGCTCCGCATTTCCGTCCACTTGTAAACCCGGCGGGACCGTGTCGCGCATGCTGAGCAACTTCGGCAGGTTGGACATGCACATTTCTTCCCCGGTCGATGTCCTCCAAAGCAGTCCCTTCTCGCAGATGTGCACATCCGGGACCCGGCACTCGCCGAATTTCGGGATGATCGCCGAGTTGAATGCGTGCGCGTCGAACTCCGCATGAAAAATGGCGAAGTCGAGGAGCACCGCGGGCAGCTTGACTTGCAGGTTGGCGCCATTGTCACTGGCCACCGCCGTGCAGTAGTAATCGTGCACCTCAGACCACTCCTCCACCGTTATGCGATGGACAGTCTTGCCGATTGCTCCACTCCACGTCCCGGAGGCATGCTCCACTGAGTACTCCTCGCCGTACGTGGTCGTCTCCCAGAGCTGTGTCTTCATACGGCCCGACAGTATTTTGACAGCGGACTGCGTGAGCTTCTCCGCTTTGTCAGCAGCCACCAACCACTCTACACCGCCACTGACGGCGCGATGAAACGCGCCCTTCCGCGAAATTGGCAGGAGCTCGGCCATTGTTGCTCCTGACACAGTAACCTGCCGAGCATCAGCCGGGCAGGCCTGCTTCTTGCGCTTGTTGCTGCCGGCAGCCGGCGGTCCCTCGTTACGTTTGGATTTCCGGGGTTCAGCTGCAGTGCTCTTTGGCGCGGCGACTGGCACGAGAGCTCGCAGCTCCGGGTTGCTGTTCACACGCCGCCTGAGTTCATTTGTTAGTGGCGTGTTGAGCGCGTCCAAGGAATTCTTGCTAAGCGCTGCGTAACCCGCAAATGTCGCTGGTTGCTGAAGGGTAAACAAGCTCCCTTTCATCGTCAGACTCACTTTTTTGCCCGTTCCCTTCAGCGCGGTGAGGTGGTCCTTAAGGCGCTCGTCCGTGACGGTTTGCAGCAAGGCCAACGCTGCCTTCGGTGTTGTGTCACCAACGGTGAACAGAGCGCCCTTAGCCTCCATCACACCCCTCATCATAGCGATATTCCTGGCTATGTTACCGGCTCGTTGTTTTTCCAGGGATGGCGGCGACGTTACAATGGTCCTCGGACTCCTCCTGACCTCCTGAGCCTGCTGGGGAGCCACCATCTCCTCATCCTCCTCGGACTGCTCGTCCAGGGAGGACCTGAACGCCGCCTCTGTCATGATAGTGGGTAATGGGCTCACTGCCTCCTCCGGTGTGGGCAATGCCCCCGGGGCCGGTGCTGCGGCCTGATTTATCTTGAGGTGTGTTGGCTGCTCCGGCGCCTGGGCTGGGCGCGACTCCTGGGTGCGGGGCTGGGTGGTATGTGCGCCCTGGGGTCGACGTCCTTGCGCAGGGGGGACCGGAACCATCGTCAAGAACGGGCGCAGGAGGTTCAGCGCGTCACATACTTCGCCGACCCATATCGCGTGGCTCTCGGGAAGTTGCGACTGTGTCATGTGGTTGGTATCATCGCTGAATATACGTGCTGCAGGGTCGTACGTCACCCACGGGCACTCAGACAAGTACTTCACCCAGACTCCGATGTCCGCATGAAAATTGTCCTGCACGTCCGCTGCTACCTGCGGTGGCTGAATCGTACCCGCAGTGCGAACTCCACCCGGGGGTGCATGCGCCGCCACCCCGGCGCCAGCAGGATCCGCCGCTACCTGCGGTGCCTGCATCGTACCCGCAGTGCGAACTCCACCCGGGGGTGCATGCACCGCCACCCCGGCGCCAGCAGGATCCGCCGCTACCTGCGGTGCATGCGTCGCCACCCTGCCGCAAGCAGCAGCTGCCACTGTATGCGGCTGCTGATTCGCAACCGCAGGGTGAAATGCACCCGGGGGACCCCCTGCTACGGCATCAACAGCCTGCTGCCACGGCCCAGGGAATCTCGCACGGAGGACGTTGGATGGCTGGATCGTACCCGCAGTGCGAACTCCACCCGGGGGTGCATGCGCCGCCACCCCGCCGGCAGCAGGATCCGCCGCTACCTGCGGTGGCTGGATCGTACCCGCAGTGCGAACTCCACCCGGGGGTGCATGCGCCGCCACCCCGCCGGCAGCAGGATCCGCCGCTACCTGCGGTGGCTGAATCGTACCCGCAGTGCGAACTCCACCCGGGGGTGCATGCACCGCCACCCCTGCGCCAGCAGGATCCGCCGCTACCTGCGGTGCATGCGTCGCCACCCTGCCGCAAGCAGCAGCTGCCACTGTATGCGGCTGCTGATTCGCAACCGCAGGGTGAAATGCACCCGGGGGACCCCCTGCTACGGCATCAACGGCCTGCTGCCACGGCCCAGGGAATCTCGCACGGAGGACGTTGGATTCCTCGGGCGTGGTCACCCTGAGTCCCGTACACTGCGGATTGCCGGCGATGAACCTGTCGAACTGCAGCATGGCCGTGATGTTCGCCGTTACCTTTGGCGCACATGCGGTGCATAGTTCTGCCTCGCCGAGGACATCCTGCCGGCAGGTCGCAGGGGACACACACTGCGTTTGAAATTTCTTGTTGTTGTTGCGCATCTTCTGCTTGATCCTCTGGCTGCATTTGCCCTTGGCCACCGTGTGCTCCTGGCTCAGAGGAGCCAGCAGCTGGAAAGCCGCGCACTTGTTAAACACGTTCTCAAGGAGAATGTCGAAGTTCCCCTGAAGCCACCCTTCCCCGCCGGGTGAAGCGTGCATGCCCGACTTAAGGCATATACCGGCGTGTATCTTCGGCGCCAGGTCGTTGAACTGTTCCAGGAGCCCCACCGGAGCTGGCCGTTTAGCCGCCGTCATGGGTATCACAGTCGGCCAGACGGGGTCGCTTCGTCTTCGTGCCTGTCCCCCCTGCACATGCGCATGACAAACGTTACGCAAGCGTATGTGATACAAGCAAGCATGCCCTCTTGGTACCTGCAACTGTCAACTGGGTAGGCGGTGAAGCAGGCAGGAAATACACGCACCCTCGCCCATCCCTGCCCACCCACCACTCGCAGCGCCGCTGCTCACCCTGTGGCCGCTGATTCGCAACCGCAGATGAAGCAGCCTATAACACGGCGCCGGGGAGAGCGCCGCACGCGCCACGCGCCTGATTCGGCGCGGAGCGGAGCAGCCTCCAGCAAGCAGGAAATACACCACAGGATTCGTACTCCCAGCTTCCACGGACTTCGCGCACAAATGGATACTGCGTGCGGTCTCCTGAGCAACCGGTACTATAGCGTGCGGCCTACCCCTTAGCGTGCATTCTTATCGCAGTGTATCTATGGGGCTGTTTGCAATCTGCATTAAAATAAGTTTGAATGTTACTGCTAGGGGGCTGCGCCACGCCCTTTCCCCTGATGCGCCTACTAACACGCTATTCATTATCCGGCAGGATGCGCATGTAATGCCCCGCGCACAAGGGATGCTCCAACAGCTTCCACAGCCGTAGAGGTTCGCGGCTAGTCAACACCACACCCTCGTGGGGGCAGATGAACTCCATGGCGAAGGGCGCGTTGTTCGGGAATTCCTCTGGAGTTGGAGCCGAGGCAAGCGGCCAATTCAGGTCAACCAACGGCCAGCTGATGTACATCTGTATGACGCGGCCCGTCATGTTGGCGATGATGTGCCAGAACTGGGGTTCGTCATACCGCTGTTTCTGCGCTAGGATATTGGACAGGGAGACATAATGCATATCTCCATTTGCATTTTGCTGGCCCAGGGTTTCCGCCATGTCAAAGTTGTAATACTCCGGATGCATCTCGTAGAACGCTTGTATGGCTTGCCGACAGTTTTGGACACGCACTTTACCACCCTGCGCTAGTACCTTAGCACCCTCCGCTTGTGGCAGGTGCCAGCCAACGCAGTGGAGCCAACAGTTGCCGTCGCCTACCACGTCTACGGCTTGTAGCCCCGCAGTCCGCAGGTACGCCTGCACATCCGCCATAATCACTAAACGGTCTGTAGGAGCTGCCTGCACGTTCACCAGCTGCCTCCGGTGTGCTGGCTGACACGCGCCTGGCTCAGTAACGGATCCGAAGCTGCAGTCAAAGGCGCTGTCGATGATATGTCCTCTGTCGTCCCTGGTGAGCAGATGATGGTTGTCGGCGTCGTAGAACCGTCCTCGCTGAACACCAGTCGGGGCAACCGCCCTTGCCTCAGCCATTCTCACCACACCTGGGCTGGTAGGTGTCACCGCGTTGCGGTCGGCCTGGGTGACCATGGGTTCCGCAGCGGCCGAGTCCGCAGTAGCCGTTGGCGTCTGGTGAGAGGGCCCCACCCGCGGCTGCGCCTCTGCGGTACCAGTGGGGCTGGTAGCTGTCGCTGCGTCATCTGCGCCAGAGCGATCCCACCACCCACGTACCCCTCATTTCAAGCGCAATACACCTAGGGTGTCTGAACTGCACAGCGTCAGCAGACTGAGCGAGGGTGCACACACCTGGGCTGGTAGGTGTCACCGCGTTGCGGTCGGCCTGGGTGTCCATGGGTTCCGCAGCGGCCGAGTCCGCAGTAGCCGTTGGCGTCTGGGGAGAGGGCCCCACCCGCGGCTGCGCCTCTGCGGTACCAGTGGGGCTGGTAGCTGTCGCTGCGTCATCTGCGCCAGAGCGATCCCACCACCCACGTACCCCTCATTTCAAGCGCAATACACCTAGGGTGTCTGAACTGCACAGCGTCAGCAGACTGAGCGAGGGTGCACACACCTGGGCTGGCAGGTGTCGCTGCGTTGGGGTCGGCCTGGGTGTCCATGGGTTCCGCAGCGGCCGAGTCCGCAGTAGCCGTTGGCGTCTGGGGAGAGGGCCCCACCCGCGGCTGCGCCTCTGCGGTACCAGTGGGGCTGGTAGCTGTTGCTGCGTCATCTGCGCCAGTGCGATCGGGATCCATGCAGGGAGTACACACGGGCTGCGCCAATCGCGACCCCTCAGCATTTTGGCAAGCGGCCGTCGGTCGCGCTTCCCAGCGTCCATCCCACACCGCGGGTCGTGGTTCGTCACCCCCCTCCTGCTGTGAGCAGTCACAGCGGACCAGCAAACTGCGTTGGGGACCCCCCTTTTTGCATCTTCCGGCCCACTGAAGTTCGGGAACTCGCCGTTGAAGTTGTGCGTGAGCTTCACAGCCACGCCCAGCGCGAACTTCATGGTCAACCTGCCTCGGTCGGCAAGTACGGCTGCCAGCTGGTTATTCACCTTCACCGCACCACCAGATGAATGGAATAAGTGCCCCACGTTCTTGGTGGGGATCGCACGATCCATAACCGTTGCTAGGTTTGAGGCCCTGCACGCCTTCAGGATTCCAAAGACCAGACTGCGCAGTCCGGGGCAATGCACACCCATCCGCTGGTAGAGAAGACAGGTGTCCGTCCGCTGTGTGTCTGCGGACCCATCGAATGTCAGCGGTCCCACGCGTGCAGGGACACGCGGAGGATCTACTCTCTGACCATCTCTCCACGTGATGCGGGCAAGCTCTTCCTTCTCTGCCTCCGGCCTCGCATCCCTCGCTTCCTTCCCAACGAAGGCTTCCAGCACTTCCCAGGCTAGGACGAGGTCGGACATCTTGAGAGTGGCGTGCAGCCGCGCGTCCGGGGGTGGCAGCTTTGACCAGCCTTCCATGTTTTCGAAGTTGGGACATGGGCTGGAGAGGTGCAAAGGGTGCACCACTCGGGGCGGCCCAACCGCATGCTGGTTGCGCCAGTCGTAGCATGGGCCACACATCACCAGACCGGGTTGCAGGAGGCTAGTTCCCTGCAACGGGTCACACTCAAAATCCGCCTTCACGCACAGATCGCAGCTCCATACTTCAGGCAGGCTCCCGTAGCTCCCTCCAAACCGTCGTATTGCGTCGCCGCAAGCAAGGCATTGCATGTGCCATGGCATCCCATACTGGGACAACGTCCCCAGCGGCTCGGCGCGGATTTCGTCGTGCGTGGCGGGGACTCCAGCCTCCGTGCTGATGGCACCGTAGAGAATTGCGGACATCGTGGCCGCGGTGCGCAGGCCGCGACCCCCACCAGGCACCTCCCCAACCGGGCAAAGCCCCCGATGCACAGTTCTGTCCCCCGGCCAAACAATGACGCTGCCCGGCGGGCCAGCAAAACGGACGCGCCTTAACGGCGTGGCTGACGGAAAGCCGGACGCTGCGTGATCGAGTGTGAAGTGGAACGCGCCGTCCTCGCACCGCTGCCAATGCCTTCCATCTACCGAATCAGGCAGGAGTTCCGTGTAGCTCTGCTCGTCAAGGAACATCCCGGAGGAAAACTGGGTAGGGAAAACTGCCTCATCGCCGCTCCGGAGCAAGAGGTCAGTGTGCCACATCTGCACCCAGCTCCCCAGGTTGCGCAGGAGGACAGCTGGGGCTAGCAAGAACTGGCCAACCCCTGACACCCGGACCGCCTTCTGCATGCTGACGTGATGATGCTCAAGCACCTTCCCCCAGATCCCCGGATATTCCGATTTCGCGCGCTCCCAGTCCACCTTCACGGAATACCTTGCCCCTGGTCGGAGACACCGCTCGTCCCGCTCGACCCGCGGGTCCCACTCACGCGTGCTGAACAGGGAAGAGGGCGTCAGAAAATTCGCAACCGCACGGTCTGTAGCTTTTGTGAAAAGCGATGAACAGCGGGGACAATCCTTCACGCACACGATCGTTTCCAAGATCCGCGCGCACTCCGCCTTACAGTCTTCAATCTTCTGGTGGCATACACGTATGCGCAGCTCACACGCATCGTGCAGTGCCGTGGGGTCAACCCCTTCACGCAGGGTGAAGCGATGGAGCTTGCAAAAAGACTGTACCCCTTCCCAGGCAGTTCTGACGTTCTCCTCACGGTTCCCCAGCGCGACAGCTTCACACCGTTTAGTCGTCATCGCTGAATCAGCCGGTGATGGGGATTCCAATTCTTCCATAGCCGCCGTCCAGCAATCCAGCAATTTCACCAGCTCATCAAGCGTGCACCCGTGTCTTTCGCAAGTTTTCTGCACCATACGAAGGGTGGCCATACAGCATGCGGCCCAGACAAGCAGGCACGCCTTCTCCAGGTCAACCAATACGCAGTCCCCGTTGGACCCGCAGGACATGGGAGGGGGCACCACGTGCATGCCTAGCCCCTCCAGATCTTTGGGTAGCCCCGACTGCACGTGAAGAACCCTACATGGCGTATCCGCATGTGGATGGCACGCCATTGATACCTGGCCAACATACTGCGCCCCGCACCGACCCACCCGGGATACCCCACCCCATCCCACCCACGATTTTAAGCGCCGCTGCTCACTCTTTGGCCGCTGATTCGCAACCGCAGATGAAGCAGCATAAGGCACGGCGCCGGGGAGAGCGCCCCACGCGCCACGCGCCTGATTCGGCGCGGAGCGGAGCAGCCTCCCCGATACAATCGGTCCCCACCCCGTGCATGCACACAGCACCGTCGGGTACATGCATAATCAGATCTTGCGACATTGCATCATAATGACTTTTGAGGTCCACCAGGGCAGGCCGTCCAGGGCGGTCTCATACACACACGCACACGCACGCACGCACGCACGCGTTTTACACACAAAGATGATTTATGCTCAATATTGTTACATCTCTTTACATTTCGTTAAGTGCGCAAACAGGCCGAGCATGTTAATTGGTGTCTTCTTCGCTAGTTTCACTAACATACTCCTCATCATCGTCGGACGGATCCGTGTGTGTCGGACACTCCGCCTCCGATTCCACAATTTGTGCATACTCCTGCCACTCCAGCCAATGCTCCCTTCGCGGGTGGTACAGCCGCACGACCACGTAACCGTTTGGGGCCGCTCTCCAAATTCTCCATCATACGTCCCTTCGGGAACATCATGTTCCGTGGGCGCCGCGGTCCATACGTGGTCTGGGTTGAATCCGACAATTTTCGCTTCGATAATCCAGGGCGCCGGTACGAACCGGCTTTCATGAAGCGTCACCGACCATCCAATACGCACAGGCAGCGAGCCCCCGTTCTCCGTGTTGACCCATGTATGCTGCCAC
>LGRX02008323.1:0-23749 GCA_001247695.2 Cymbomonas tetramitiformis | reverse complement strand
GCCCCGGCATTGAGCCGGGTGCACAGCCTGCCGCCAGACGGTGGGCGAGGCATGCGCAGACGTGCTTCCTCCTCACGGGGGTGCTCGCGCGGCTACGGTGGCCGCAGCTGCCTCATTGGGCAGCGGTAGTCATATGGATGACCATGGATGCCATGAGGTGCCTTGGGGAAATGGCAGCGCTCTGGGTGTGTCATTCCAGCACGACTCGCAGGGCCATGGCGCGCACCTTGTGCAGGGAAGATATCTTACCCCGATTGGCCGGCCCCGGGCCGAACTGAGTCGCCAAAATGAGGCCCGGGCCGAAGAGGGGCCGAAAGAGAAATTGCTTTGGGGCCGAACCAAGTTGGCGCAAACTTCTAAAATTTTGATGAAAATTTTACGATTTTTGCATTTCCCCATACTTAATATTAAAATTTTCGCGCCTGCGGCGGGCATTTTGTAGTTTGGACCGGGCGGACCGAAGGCGGGCCGAAGGAAATTTTGATTTGGGGCCGTACCGGCTCAACGGAAAGATATCTTCCCTGACCTTGTGGGCCATACAAATGGTGCCACATCAACAGTGGACACATCACCATCTGCACCTTCACATACTGTTGGAGTTGGTAAGGCACTCGCTTCTGCTGGGCATTGTGGTCTGGCAGGTTGCTGGGTTCCACCATGCCCGGAATGGACTGTGGTACGTACCATTGCTCCGGATTGGGCTCGCCATCCTCGCCATGCACTTCGAGGCGGCAGTCACTTCACTGGGATGCGTCTTGGTGATGACAATCCACATTGGCAGACATGGGTTGCTGGGCTTCCGCGTAACGTGCGGAGGGCGCGGGTTCGCCGCACTTCGTGCCCGAGTGAGCCGCGCTCTGGCGATCGCGCAGCGGGTCTCTGCGGCGGGTCCAGCCACGCTGGCGGCCATCCCGCGCCGCATGCAGAAACCGCGTTTTGCAGCCCGCCTTCAGCGCCTGCAGCTCACAGCCACTTGCTACCGGGTGGCCCATTTCGCCTACAGTAAACACTCATATTTAATGTCTATTGGGCGCACCTTACGGTGGGTTAACTCACCGTAAGAGGTTTTCGGAAACCGCATGCTGGTGCTAGCATATTGTGACAATTTGGCAAACCCATGCTTTTTTACACACCTTAGGGGTTATATTTTTGCATAGACTTGCAAAAAATACGAGACATATCGTATAGGTGTGTCTTATATACGCCCTAGTACCAAGGGGTCAAGCAGAAAAATGCCCCAAATCCTTACGGTGGGTTAACCCATTTTTTCATCTATGGGTAGATTTTAGGAACGCAGATCGCATCTGGAACATGCATATTAGAATTTTTCTATCATCTATGACACCTAGGGAACCTCTCTTAGATGGGGTTCAGTTATCATCTGATTATAGACGGAATTCTGAGGCGGTTTACACGAGGGGGTATGGCTTGAAAAATGCAGTGAATATGTATTTTTCAGGGTGTTTCGTTGTTTTCGCTTGCGGTGGCAAGTTTTTTCTACCCTGTCGGCGATCTAGCGGTATATTTTCCATTTCACATGGTGGATATGAGTCTAAAGGCAATGTGTGTCACGTGTATGACCCGATATAATGCTTCAGAATGATAATAAATAGCTAAGACCTTAGGGTATGGTTAACCCACCGTAACGCCTCGTTACGGTGGGTTACCCCACCGTATCCCCAATAGACATTAATGAAACAGAGATCTGGCGCCAGCCAGAAATCACTAAAATCGTGACCCCTCGCCGGCGCACGGCAGAGTTCGTCCATTAGAAGGAACCCGATTCATGAGCCAGCCAGCGCCATTCATTATCTTCCTCAGCCTCACAAACTGAAATCTTCGAGAAAACTGTGTGTTGATTTTTCGAACGTGGTAAAATTGACCCAACGAGTAGGCATCATATACATAGCTTGTTATACGATAGTGTATACCCCGTAACACCAATGATTACAGCAAAATAATGCGCCTCGCTTAGCCTAATGCCATGTGTACCGCGTCAAGCTATGCCAACGTCAATTTCTTATTTTAAGATTGCCGAAAGCATGCCAGCCAGCGAGCCTTCCTTATTTCGGACCTCTTCCTTATTTTTTTGGGTCCAGCCAGCCAAATCACTAAAATCGTGACTCCCCCCCCCCAAACGCTGGCTGATTCCTTAACGGTGAATTCCTTAATACTGAGTGTTTACTGTACGTGGCGTTGGTCTTGGCGCTGGTGATCTACGTCTCAGCAGGAGGAAGCTTGGGCCGTATGCACGGGGGGTGGAGGATGCTGACTTGCATACTGACCCTGCACTCTCCAGTCAAACCTATGGGAGCCAGCAGAATTTTAAAACTTTTGTTGCTGCTTGCGGCTGCCGCTTGGGTGGCCACCGTGGCTCCTGGAGGGTTTCAGGGTCTACCCGCTACGGGTTCGTGCCCTGACCCGCTGCAGAGTTCTTCCAGAACCACCTGGGACGACCAGAGGTCCTCGCGCCAGTGGGACACGGGGTGGGAAGCCATGGTGGCGGAGCGAGACGAGGTGCTTCCGCACACGGTGCTAGACACGCTACAGCCAGGGGGGACCACTAGAGTCACCAAGGACGAGGCTGCGTGGTTGGACACGGAGCTCAATGCCACCTTCGGAGGACACCCTGAGTTCACCGAGGAGAACTGGGAAGAAATGCGCAACGTGGTTAGAAGGTGCAGCTATTGCTTCGCCAACAGACCGCAGGACATCAAGGGCTACCATGGAGGGGCAGCGCATGCGACTTTCGCCATCCCTTTCAAGGACGAGACCAAGGTGGCTTGCCAGCGACCGAGGAAGTACAGCCCGGGAGAGCAGGAGATTATCGACCTGCACTGCAAGGAGCTATTGGAGTACGGCTTCATTCATCGAGCCAGCTTCACAGCACTGTCGACACGCCAGCAACGTGGTGGTCGCAGGGAAGAAGGACCATGAGACTGGACAGTGGACTTCTACACGTTTCTGTGTCGACCTCCGGAACACGAACCGGTTGTCGCTGAAGGACAACACGCTGCCTCACCGACCAGAGGAGCTCTACCAGCGCGTGGCCAAGGCCAAGTTCAAGACAACTCTGGACGCGACCAAGGCTTTTCACCAGATTCCCATGACCACCGAGGAGGACAGGGACAAGACAGCGTTCTGGTGGGGCAATCAGCTCTATCGCTACACTTCCATGCCATTTGGAGCAGCTGGAGCGACTGCCGCCTTCATCAGGATCATGGACTACGAGCTGCGTCACCTACAACATTGTACGGTGGCGTACGTTGACGACGTGTGCATATACTCAGACACTGCTGAGCAGCACATCAAGGATGTAGAGGCCGTGCTTCGCACCTTGGGGGATGCAGGGATCCGACTGCACTCGGGCAAATCGACCTTCGGGGCAGCCACTGTGGACTTCTTGGGCTACCGTATTGGTTACAACACCATTGGTGCGCAGGACATCAAGTGCAAGGCAATCCAAGAGTTGCCCAAGCCCGATGACAAGACTGGGGTACGCTCCATTCTCGGGCGCATGAACTACTACAAGGGCTTGGTGGGTGAGCCCATGGGACCCAATTACTCAGAAATGGCTCGACCACTGAACGATCTGCTCAGGAAGGAGGTGGTGGACGTCAAGGAAGCTTGGGGGAAGGATCAGGACCGAGCACTACAAGCGCTGAAGGACGCTCTCTGTTCGGGGAGGTGTCTGAAGCCCGTCGATTATAGCAAGCCCATCTTCCTCTACACGGACTGGAGCAACCATGGCATTGGTGCAGTGTTGGGCCAAAAAGATGAGAAAGGCGTGGAGCACATCTGCGTGGTGATCAGCCGTTCATTGTCAAAAACTGAGAGACAGTACGCGAGCTTCCAGGGTGAGATGCTGGCAGTGGTGTGGGCAATCCGCACTCTGCGCCAATACCTGCATGGGGTCCACTTCACGCTGGTCACCGACCACTCACCGCTCACGACCCTCATGGAGAAGGGGGACCTGCAGGGCCAACACCTACGTTGGGCCATCAGTTTGCAAGAGTTTGAGTTCACGGTCAAATATCGACCAGGGCCGAAGAACGAGAACGCGGATGTGCCGTCCAGGTACCCGCTGCCCAGCACAGCAGACGAGACTGGTGCCCGCCTGGACCGAGAAGGGGACTGCGCGCGAGAAGCGGGGTGCGCCGAGAGGCAGATGCGTTGCTTCGCAGACACCATCTGCTTGGAGGTGACCAGGGAGCCACCGCTTGGCCCAGAAGAGAGCCCAGAGGCTCAGGTGGCCAACTACTGTGAGAAGATGGTCAGGGAGCAGCTGGGGACCAGCGCAGTCCACCGACTGTTTGATGTGCACTACCAAGAGTTGGAGTGCAACAAGGGTGTCATGTTTGATACTGACCACCCAGAGGTGGCTAGGTGCTCTGGCAGGTTGACGCGTGTCGCATGGGACGCCCTCAGCCAGGCACGGCCAGTTAGAGGCATGCATTCTGGAGGCTCTCCAGCGGTTTACAGCGACGAGACCATGGAGGGTGGCAAGCTGAGGGTGCCCAAGAAGATCGATACGAGAGTGATCGACAAGAGCTTCTTTCAGGAAGCCAGAGAAGAAGGAGCGGTTTGCTATGAGCCCTGTGGGGGTCTGTGCGCTGGGTTGGAGATGCTCTTGCGCTGCGGCGTCAAGGTCAACAAGTACCTCTACCAGGACACCTCTGCGTCCAGCCAGACGGTAGCAAGGGCAAGGTGCATGGCGCTCAGTCGCCGTCATCCTGACCTGTTTCACGCAGGGGCTGTTCACCTAGAGCAGCTGCCCAGCAACATCGAGAACACCAGTCTTATTGACCTCGTGCATGCAGGGGCATTGAGCGGAGACCAATGGGTCATGGTGTGTGGATATCCATGTCAGGACCTTTCGCCAGCCGGCAAGCTAGCTGGTTTGGAGGGCAAGCACAGCAGGCTATTCTACCAGGCAGTGCGAATCCTTTCGACGCTGCAACAGCTGCAGCCTCAGCGACCGCCAGCATATGTGCTGGAGAACGTCTCCCCGCTATCGCACCGAGAGAACTCGAAGATCAGAAAGGAGGTGTTCCCAATCATCAATAGCGTGGTGGGCCAGCCAGTATCCTTTGACGCAGCGCGCGCAGGATCATATGCGCACCGCCTACGAGCATACTGGAGCAATCTGTTTCAGAACCATCAGTTCAATCTGGTGATGGAGGGGGTGGACAGGCCACCAGACAGATACGTGAGTGACATCCTGCAAGGAGGCTGGAAGCCGCGCAAGGTAGTCACTGGGGACAGGAAGCCCCACTACGCCGCCAACGTTGTGGGGGAACCCATGCGGGTGCTGCCAACCATCTTGGCGACACAGAACTCTCGAGCCTTTCGTGCACCCCGTGCAGGTACGGTGGTAAGAAAAGAGGACCTCGAGGAGAAAGGGGAGACCAGAGAGGTCAACCTGGACGAGAAGGCCATTGCCATGGGTACAGCGCAAGTGAGTTGCGCATGGCTCGGGGCATGAAAGACGAGGACTTGGCAGGAATACTCGGCCTCGCCATGGATCGCAGAGCCATGGAGCTGCTGTACGCGGTTGCTGAGGTCAGCACGACCAAGCTGCCAAAGAGTCGGGAGAGTGAGAAGGAGGAGCATGGCGCGCTAGCTGCCATCCCCATCGTGGAGTCCGCCAAAGTGACCACCGCTTCAGAAGGCGCACCGGAGCCAGTACGAGCGCAACTGGCAGAGTGGGTCACCAGATCCAATGAATACACCCAGCAAGTCGCCCGACGCCTTAGTCACCAGGACTGGGAGGAGCGACTGCAACACATGTGCAACCAAGGGCAGAAAGGCACGCAGGGACTCGGCACTGCCGATGCTGTCCCACGTCGCAGACAATGGAAGCTTGCCTCCATGGAGCTCGCGGGCTACAAGGCGCGTCACCGCCAAGCCTTCTCAGGGCCTGAAGACAAACCAATGGAGGTGAACTCAGCGCCAGAGTGGGCACCAGTGGTGAAGGAAAAAGAGATGAGGTTGCCCAGACTGCCTGACACGACGAGGATGGTCGCCATGGTGGCTAGTGTGACCCGACAGGAGTCACTTCGGGAGAAGTACCCGGACATACACGAGGACGAGCTATGCCTCGCGTGGATAAAGACTGGAGAGAACTCGAAGGTGCCCAAGGAGGAGTACCATAGAGTCAGGAAGAGAGCAGCTCGCCACCGCTGGGACGAGCTCATGGGTGAGCTGTACATGGTCACCATCAGCGGCAAGGAGCTTCTGGTGCCCAAGCCCTGCGACAGGATTCAGCTGGTGCGTGAGTACCATGAGAGGACTGGCCACTGGGGCATCAGGCGAACGTTGAACCTGTTGTGGCAGCGCCATTATTGGGTGGGCATAAAACAAGATGTCCGAGCAGTGATCACGCAATGTGAAACCTGCCAGAGAGTGAAGACGCACTACGCGCGGGAGGAGGCGATGCTCACCCCGCTGGAGATTAAATCCTTCATGTATCGCTGGTCCCTGGATTTGGCTTGGCCCACGAAGCGCGTCACGAAGGCTGGGAACCAACGTGTCTTGGTCATGACTGAACATTACACACGTTTCATTGTGTTTGTTCCGATCCCCAACAAGGAAGCCTCCACCGTCGCCAGCGCGTTTCGAAATCACGTCCTGTCGGTGTTCGGAGCGCCAGCGGAATGCATCGTGGATGGGGGCACTGAATTTGAGGGCGAGTTCGCTGCGTTATGCAGACAGTGTCTCATTGACAGGAGGGTGACCTCACCGAGCTCTCCATAGAGCAACGGCTTGACTGAGCGCGTGGTGCGCACCATCAAGTTCTGCTTCAAGAAAATGGCCCTCGACAAGGGTCTGGACTTCGAACGGGACGAGATGCTCTGGTCACTTGTACTCAGTTACAACGCAGCCAAGCAACAGTCGACTGGGGTGGCGCCATTCACGCTGCTGTTCGCCCAGGAAGCTACTGTACCACCAGACCTTCGTGCGCGACCCGAGCTGGACTTTGAGAGGCAGCAGGACGAGCGAACGCTGGCTGAGGATTTGTTGCAGCGAGCGGCTATCGTAAAGAAGCTCATGGTGCACGCAGGGTGCAACCTGGAGATCGCTCAACACCGTGACACCTTGCTGTACGAGCACAGGAGGAGTGGCAGCTACGAGCCAAAGCCACACCAGTTCAAGGCGGGTGACTTCGTGTACATAAGACAACAGCCACGCTCTGGCATGGAGGTAGCCACCAAGCCAGCCATCCTGAAGTTGATCAAGGTGCAGAAGGATGGGGTGGTGGTCTTAGAGGACAGCACCAAGTTGCGGGAAAAGAGCACAGTGCAGAACATTGCGCCGTGCCACTTGCAGGTGAAGGATCAATATGACTGCAGCGCCGCTATCCCCAGCAAACATCTCGCGTGTGAGAAGTGCATGCATGAGGACAGATGGGGAAGCATCGATGCTGTTGTGTGACACTTGCAACCGTGGCTATCACATTTGGTGCCTGGAGCCGGCGCTGGACAAAGTGCCTGAAGGAGACTGGCAATGCCCCAAATGCCTGGGTGTGGCTATGGTGGCAGCTTCCGCCGAGGTGAGTGCGTCTATCGTGGAAAGGATGGCTGCAATGGAGCTGCATTTTTTGAACTTTTGTGTGGTGACAGTAGGAAGCTTACTGCACAGTGACATAAGACAATATATACAGTACCGAGCTGGTGTTGTAGGGACACGGACAATAAATAAGACTGTTTAGTAGTAGGGCTAGATAGTCGTGCTTTGTGTGGACACGTCGTCCATAAGTTCGCGACATTAAAGACAAACTTACTGGGGAGGACGGTGGAGCCTGGGGGGAAGGCGGTGACTGGATCGGCCCTGTCTGGCTGAAGTATGCCGTCAATCTCTGACTGAATGGCTTTGTGCCACTGTCTCCAATTAGGGCTGACCCGAGCCTGTCTGTATGAACAAGGCTACAATTCAAGCAATTGCAATATCTTTATGGCAGGAAATATTGACCAGTAAATTAACAGGTTGAGCAACAGCTCCTCCAAATAGTTACTTCAAGTTAGAACAGCCTCCAAATGGGCAGAATTCAAGTCTTATACTTTCAAGGCGCGCAGTTCATATCTCTAATCGATCTGTCCCCTGTCGGCTAGCATATCATCATCTGCCACCTATACAAATCCTAATCAGAGAATCTGCATTTGGACAATCCTAATCAAGACAGTTGATTTCATTGCCCCTTGCTGGTCTTTGCCTTCTTCCTACGAGGAGCCACGTCAAGTACTTCTTCGTCATCACTGTCACTGCTTAAGGTGTATTTCAAATGAGATATGTACTCAGCAGTCCACCAGGCAGGATATTTCCTGGGTTGCCTCTTCGTCTCTTCGGACACCGCAGCTGGTTCCTTCGAGGGTACTTGAACAGTCTCCACCACAGAGGCTGGGGTATCCTCAGATATGGCCTCAGACTTCTGCTCGGTGATAGGCTGATCCTCTGGCTGAACGGGTGAGGTCGGGGAAGTGCCCTTTGGCACCCAGATAAGTTCACCCTGATCATCCATGATCAACTGCAGTCCCAGTCTCTTCAACTTTCGAGCTTCAGCTTGTTCTTCAGCATCGTCAGCTACCAAGTCATCGAACTCGCTGACGTCATCCTCGGTGTCATCATATTCAGGCGAGGCAGGATCCCATTTCGGACTGGCAGTATCCATGTCATGCTTACTGTCTGTGACACCCGCGTCATCCTTGTCATCCGAATCGAGTAGCTTCTCCTTACTGTCTATGACACCCGCGTCATCAGGGTCATCCGAATCTGGTAGCTTCTCCTTGCTCCAGGTCACAGCGCCTGTACCCGAATCGTCACTGTTCGTAGGCGTCGATTGTACAGCCTTACGCCCCGTGTATGGAATTCCACGATAGTCATCATCGTCACGTTTCACACTCGTCAGATTGTACCCAACGCTGAGCGGTAATGAGAATGGCGCTACCGGCGCCTTCACTATAGTGGCGTCTTCCAGAAACCAGCCGCCGCTCCTATTACGCTCCCAGCGGCGTAACGCACCAGAGGGGTGGACGATAATATGCTGCCAGCTATAATCGAGCCCAGGCTTTCGCTCCCCATAGTACGAAGTCAATGGCTCAGGAGTCCCCTTCCGAACCCATTGCCATTTCGCTGCCCCAGTACGCGTAAATACAATATGCCAATCGAAAGGCTTGGCATGGCCAGTGTTCCCTGGCACAACTCCTCCCCTCTTAGCTTGTTAGTACAAAGAGAAGATAACTCAGAGTCATTTGTACAGCAGCTAAGATCCAGACACAGATCAGTCATGCTTATGGATGCGTGATATGCTTTTCTGGTCGAACAGGTGCTCGAAGAGTTGGCGAAGCAATCCAGAGGGCAGAGGGTATACAGCAGCGGAGACCTCTGCTCCTTGTTGCCCAGGATGAGGCCCCAGTTGAGCAGTTTCCGGGTGTGATCCCAGCGTCTGTTGGTGAAGACAAGGAGTATCCATCGTACAATACCGCAGGTCCACTGGAGGAGGCGACTGTGTCCAGATGCAAGTAGGCTTGCGGTAGCCAGTGCCATACATACAGTAAGAGCAATACAACGGAGTAGGTAACCGGCGAACTACAGGTCGAAATCGCAGCGCAAAAGGAAACCTGCCCATCGGATTTTCCATAAACCAATGCTTGGGTTTGAGGAAGTCGAAGATTTGGAGCGTACGGCGTACACAGGCATCAGCCTGTCGCAGTTGTCGCACCCCAGTGGTCTTAGCCTGACTGTATTCAGTGCACGGTGGGCTAGCCCAGATGACGTCAAAGTAACCAGGCGCGTAACGCTTGAAGTCCCAGTCCTGAACCTTCTCAGCGTAGGTCGGTTGCCAGCGAGGATCATGATCTACGGTGACCACGGTACTCTTCGGATAACATGACAGGAAACTTCTCTCCACACTACCTGTACCACTGAAAAGTACTAGTAGTCGCAACTCGCGTGTCGAGACCACAGAGTCCAGAAGAGCCAGATGCGTCACAAAGGCGTCAGAGAAGCGACAGTATTGTTCCCAAGGTAGGCAGTTGTCCAGAGAAGGAGGTTCCCCTTCATCAGAGGTGTCCGGGAAGGTTAGAGCTCTGGCGCGTTCCCGCCTTTGCTTCCGCTGCATTCTGACCTCCTGTAAGGCTTTTTCGCGGGCTTGTCCTTCTCGGGATAGTCTCAGTTGTTCAAACTCTGTGAGCTGTTCGAGTTCACCCCCGTAGTTCAACGACTCGCGAGTCTTCCAGGAGTCATGAGCATTAGAGTACCCAGTCCAGCGAACCAGAAATTCTTCTACTTCCTTACCTCCTCTCGCAGGTTTCACTCTTCGAGCCAGAATCTTAGACACATGTGTCTGGGATTGTCCATCCACGAGAACCTTGGCAGGAGTAGGTGTTTGATGACGCAGCGCAAAAGCTTCATCCGCGGTGCGGTATTCCTTGAGGCGATGCTGCGCAAAGACGTCGTGGATACGCCACTTAGGGGGCAACTTGAGCCGATAAGCCACCGGGGCGCCTCTGTCAATTTCGGGTAGCTCTCGCTGCTGGTCACTGAAGAACCTCTCGGTGATGGGTAATGGCCCGTGCCAGCGAGGTCCCAGCTTCCTGAAGGATTCGCGGTTCATGATATTTTCAGTGAGATGTTTGGCATCTACCCAGACCAAGTCTCCCAACTGAAAGGATTTAGCGGTGTGACGCTGGTCAAACTGATGTCGCTGGCGTTGCTGCGCCAGTTCCAGCTTAGTGCGGGCGTCCTCCAGTTGAGCCGCGAATTTACTAGCCATCTCGTGTGCGGTACCTTCTCCACCCTTACGCTTGGAGTGTTGTCCCGCAGCCGCTTGCAGGAACAGGTCCAGCTGCGACATAGGAGAGTGCCCCAGAACTAACTCAAACGGGGTAAAGCCAGTTACATCGCTCCGTGTATCGTTTATGGCGAACTCTACGTTAGCACACCACAAGTCCCAGTCCTCCGGATTGCTGCCTACGAAAGACCGTAGCATGTCTTCTACTACGCGGTTGGTGTGTTCAGCTTGTCCGTCCGAACGAGGGTTGTAAGGCGTAGTGGAGGCCACTTTGGTTCCCATAAGTCTCATCAACTCCTTCCACATAGTATCCTGAAAACGAGGGTCCCGGTCGGAGACAATCTTCATAGGAGTGCCATGTAGTTTCCAGAAGTGGTCAAAGTAGATTCGGGCTATAACCTCAGCAGAGCTGTCCTTGAAGTTCAATGGAATAATGTGAACCATTTTGCTGAGCTTACAAGTGAAAGTAGCAAAGGCATCGTGATTCCGCGCCGTGACTGGGAGTCCTGTGACAAAGTCCACACTGACCACTTGCCATAGTCGCGTAGGAATAGTGTGGGGGTTCAGCAATCCATCCGGGTAGGAATTTCTCGGTCGCACTGCTTGACAGATAGCGCAAGATGAAACCCAGCGTCCCACATCTTCCGCCGCTCCTTTCCACCAGAAGCGTCGTAGTACTCGTTCCAGAGTTTTGTCCCTGCCCGCGTGTCCAGCTGAAACAGATGCATGCGCTTCTTGCAGCACTACCTCGCGAAGCGGTGAATCTTCTCCTAGTACCAACTGATAGCGTCCAGCGCTCACCCTCCACAACACATTTCCCACTACGCAGAAGTCACGAGTGCGTTGATGCGGAGCTTCTTGGATTTCCTTCCTCAAAGTCTGTAGTGGACCAGGTCGCCCATATTCCGCTTGCAACGCTTTGAGAAACTGACCTCCTGATATCTGTTGACGCAGGTCTCGAACGCTGGCCGCTTCTCCAGTACGCACGATAGGAGGAGGTGAACTCGTCTTCCTTTCCCGCTTGACACGCTGTGGAGCTGGTGGGGCGTACACCACTAACAGAGGCCAAGGAAGATCCAGAAGGGCTCCGTCCGGAGCGGCGAACATCCGCACAGGTTCTCCTTGAGCGTCATGCGTGGGTATAATGTACTCCACTCTCATTCCCACAGATCTGAACAACTGCCGCCACTGGGGCATGCGAGACTGAAAATCAGGAAGGACAAAAAGAGCCGAAGTATTCTCCGGGTCCAGACGCCATTCTTCCACATATTTCCTCAGTACGGCCTCAATGGTCAAATGGTTGGAGGAGAAGGGATGATTGCACCAGACGTTCAACCCTCGCCAGTTTTCCTTCAGGCAGTCCGTCCAGTAGCGATTAACCTGACGATTCTTTCCACCCAAGTCGCAACAGGCGTCCACCTCGAAAGGTCCATATTCTTGACTCAAGAATTCGAACATGTCCGCCCTGAACTTCCAGTCCTGTCGGTCGCTGGGCTCCAGGAGTCTGGTGGAGGCCTCGCTGCACTTCGGCTTCGCTGAGTTATCCGCGGGGGTCTTCCTGGGAGAAGGGGGCGAGGAAGCTGTCAGTTTACCAGAGCGCGTCTGAACTGCCAGAGTTGCTTCCTCGTACCCTGTTTCGGCCAGCTGCAAGGTATGTAGTGCGTCCAGCCAGAGTTGAGGGGAGTCCATCCAGGTGAGAGCCCCACTGTACGCGAGGACTGGGTCAGGATCTTTGGTCTTGGCGCTGTTGGACTTGCGTTCCTTCAGCTTGTTGGGAACTACCACTCCCAGTGGAGCTCGTCCTTGGCGAGACTCTTTACCAGCTGCCGGTCTGAACTTGTTGACGGTGTTCGCGGCCGAGGGAGGTCGCTGCGGTTTCCCAGTAACCGGGTGCACAAAGCCCGCTTCTACCAGTCCTTCTCTCGCGGAGATTTCCTTGTAGTCGGGTCGCCTGGACAAAGCGTCTGGAACCCAGAGTAGCGCCCCAGGGATGCACTCCATCTCGGGTACACCTACCTCCACTAGATCCATGTACCATCGGGCTTGGCGTCGGCTGAGAGGTTGTCCAGGTGCCATTAATCAGACTAGGGGCTTATGGTCACCCTGCAATTGAAACTCGGTCCAGATGAGGTAGTGTCTCCAAGTTTGCGTAGTGCAGTGATGGAGAGCACAGAGTTCTCTTTCGCCAGCATGGTAATTCTGCTCGGCTCCATTAAACTGTCTGCTCTCAAAGGCGATAGGTTGCAATCCATTTCCAACGTCTTGCATCAGTACTCCCCCCAGCGCCACTCCACTGGCGTCAGTTTGTACCACGAAAGGATGCCGTCCTTCAGCCGCCGCTTTCATATCGGGTAGCGCCAGAGTGGGGGAAGAACATAGCGCCTTCTTAATTTCCTCGAAGGCCCAACGCTGCATGGGTCCCCATAGCCAAGCGACATCCCCTTTAGTGAGCTGGGTCAAAGGTTGTGCTACTTCGGAGAAGCCCAGCATGTACCGTCGGTAGTACCCAGCTAACCCCAAAAATTGACGCACATGCGTGGCGTTTTCCAGAGCGGGCCAGTCCCTGATGGCGGCCAGCTTGTCATGTTGAGGTTGACTTCCTTCACGTGAGATGACGTGCCCCAAAAAGCGTATCTGGGTCTGCAGTAGTTGACACTTAGACTCCTTGAGGTAGATGCCCTGGATCTCACAGACTTCGAGAAATTGCTGGAGATGGGAGAGATGCTCCTCCAAGGTGTTGCTGAAGAGGATGCAGTCGTCCAGGAATATTCTTACAAAAGGAAGATGTCCCAGAGCGCGCTGCATGCGTCGCTGATAGCAGGAAGGACTGTTGGTCAACCCCATGGGCATCACCAACCACTCATACGAGCCATAGGGAGAAGTGAACGCAGTCTTTTCCACATCCTCAGGAGCCATGGCCATCTGCCAGAACCCATCGACTGCATCGAAGGAGGAGAAGTACTTGGCCCCGTGCATGGAGTCGAACAACTGCTGAATATCTGGAAGTGGATATTTGTCCTTGACGGTCAGGCTGTTGATGGCTCGGAAGTCGCAGACCATTCTGAGTACTTCAGGTTTCCCAGGCTTGGGAACCATCAGCACTGTTGCAGCGAACGGACTTGAGGAAGGCCTGATATACCCCTTGCTCAGGAGTTCATCCAGGCGTTCCCGCAGTTGAGTCAGTTCCACCATGGACATCTTATAGGGTCTCTTAGCGGGCGCGATGCCATTCCAGCCCTCCTGCAGTCTCACATGGGCCACTTCATCTTTTCGCAGGGCATCAAAGTTGGGCAGCGCTTCGCGAATTACTCGAGGTGAAAAGGACTCGATCAACTTTTGAAACTTCCTTCTCCATTCTGGGGAGATGGAAGGGTCCTCTAAATTCTCACTGGTGGCCACCGCTGATAACATCGAAGTCCCTACCAAAGGTGTCGCATAGGCCACTAAGATGTCGTGTGGCGTCGCGGCGCTGTCCATTCCCGCGTATCTGCGCCGATAGGCTTTGATCTCCTTGGTCGCTTGGACCGCTGATAGCATTACCATCGGTTCCAGAGCCATGGCGGTTCTCTCGCCTTTGCGCGTGGAGCTACGCCCCGGCGAACATCCTCGTATCCGCACAGATTTGTCATGATGGCGAAACTTGACTGATCCCCACCCATCATAGTCCAGCGTGACCGGCGAGAGGTGTCTCAACCACCTTCCTCCAAGTACAATGTCCACCTTGATGCCGGTGTCGCAATCGGTTGCAAACCGATCTCGATGGGACCAAATGAGCATATCCTACCAACAGTGCCGGTTTGCCTCGGTTTAACTGGTGCCATCTACTTGACGGTATCGGTCCCGGACGGTTTAATGCTGGATGATGTCCTATCGGTATCGGTTGCTTACGGATCAACGTGCTGCAATATACCGGGAAGATCGGTTCTACGCGGTTCTAAAGTCTAAGTCTACCGATACTATCGGTTCTACACGGTTCAAAAGTCTAAATCTACCGTGAATGTCGTGTGAATATGTTGTGTTACAATATGACATCATACTAGTCACACAAACCGAAATACATAATGTCTATTAGGCAGAATTAATGTTATGCATGCAGGCTGCAAATATTAAGATTGTCCTGCACATAAGTTAACGTCATACAGTAATCACTCACGCACTTTTAAGAAAACCCGACGTTAAGAAAGCAGCCAGCGTTGGGGGGGGGGGGGTACCCAACTCGATGAGTGCGGCTGGCTGGCTTTTCGGCTAAGAAATTTCCCGAATAATAAACCGTGGTGCTGGCGCCGCAGGCGATTTTTCCTGAAATTATCGCCGTTTTAAGGGTTTATCCATGCAAAATTAAGAAAATAGCTGGCTAATTGAAAGAAAATGGCTTACTATTCTTCGAGTTCTCTTATGACGCTGACGCTGGCGGGGGGGTGGGGGATGAGTACGGCTGGCTGGCCGAAAATCCCTGTTTTCTTAAATATGGGCGATTACTGTACGAATGTGTTCACTCACACGCTATCAGAGTCAGACTCCTCTCGCCGCTGTCTTCTGGAGCAGTGGCACCATATTTCTTTTGGTACCTCTTTAAGATCTGTTCAGTTGAGGGACGCAAAAAGGGAAACTTCCAATTGCATATAATGGTCATGTATGCCTCTAACAAATCACTGCCTAGATTATTGTGGGCATGAAAATCTGCAAGCAGGCTACCGGCACTACTAAACATGCACTCAACATTTGACGAGGTTGCATTCAAGCAACCCACATCTACACGAAAGCACGCGCAGTGCACTCGCAGAGCTGCTCGATGATCTCGGAGACCACGACGTACACGCATGCCAGCGAAGACAGCCAGGCAACAGATATTTGAACGAAAGGAAACCCGCCGGCAGTCGAATAAAATAACATACATGTGACTACATTTGGGGACATACTTGTAAACTGCGATTCGTGCCCTTTGATGGTCCTCCTCGTCGGTACCGTCTTCATTGTCAGGTTGTTCAAGCACCTCCACAGAAGGAACGGCCTTGATGAAACGAGTATCGGCATCTACTTTGGACCTTTTATCGATTTTAATTCCAAAATGAGGTTTATGAAATAATTGCTAGAAAAAAGTAACAGGTGCAGATTTCGGTCGTGAGTTAATTTTTCTTTTTAATTTTAGGTTTTGACTTTTCGTTTTCCAACGGCTCCGAATTATATAATTCCTACTATTTTTTCTACATTTATGGCTCTCACAATTCTCGTCGGCGTCCTCTTCGCCATAAAGTATCGAGAATGCGAGCACGGTTCATTGATGGCTAACACACCATCGGGATCGGGACAATGCGGTTCAATTTCGGGAAAATCTCATCGGGATCGGGATGAGACGGATCAAAATTCCTCAACCCCCCGTCGGGATCGGTGCCGTCCGGATCGAAAGCACCCAGGGTCCTGTCGGGGACAGTTGATGACGGATCGTCGAGCAGGATTAAAACCGTCGTCGGTATTTCGGTTTCAACCGAAACCGATTGCGACACTGCTTGATGCCCAGGGGAAGTACTCGCATCTTGATGACCTCGGAGTACGTTCCTTCTGAAGTCTCCGCTGTCAGCTTGCCGTAAGCGACTTGCGCAGAAGTCTGCACTGACCCATCTGCGAGGGTAACGTTCAGCGGCGTCCCATTGGCGCGAACCGTGAGGTCCAATCTCTTGACGCACTCACTGGAGATGAATTCATCCGAGGCACCAGAATCCACCAGCACGCGCACCCGCTGTCCCTTCAGCAAGGCCCAGAACACCAGTAGCAGCGTTCCCTCTTTGTCCCGAACCGCAGTCAGCTGGCTGTCCTGGTTCCACATTACTTGACCATCGCGTCGCAGATGTGCACAGATGGCTGCTCGTACTGGATGATGCAAAGGTACGCGCTGCTTAGACCGGATAGGTCTGGTGCGAGGTGGTGCAGGCTGAGAAGGAGGATCCGGACCAAAGTACCACCCACCCTCCAGGTTGCGATCTGCTTGTAGCTGCCGCTCCTTAGCGCGTCGCTCCTGTCCTTGAGCGCGTCGTCTGGCGCGGCTCTGCGTGCGGCTTTCTAGAGGGTAAGAGCGAAGGGGTTGGAGGGCAATCTCCTCCTCCTCTTCCTCCCCAGAGCTATCTTCTGATTCGGAATTTTGAGTGCAAGAGGTGGGTTCTTCTTCTCGCGGAGCAGCCTGGGCGTTGGTGACGTTTGCTGGTGCTGCCACTGCTTCATTACCTTCCAGAATCGACCGCAGACGGTGGCGTTGCTGTTTCTGAATGGTCAGTAGCAGTTCCAGGTGGGTTTCCTCCTGGATGGTTTTCAGGGGAGTCGGCTCCACTCCTTCTGTCACCGTTGTCAGCACACTTGGATTGTTCTCCGATCTGAAAAATATCCTGAGGAGCATAAATGCTAATGACGTGTCCCAGATCAGCTCCCCTGCCTCGCCTGTGCCCCGGCGACCCCCCCAGCACTCCGGAGGGGGCCACCCGAGGCGCCTGTACCGCTGCGCCACCTTTGCCTCCATCGCGCTCCACTTGTGGCTTCGATCCAGGTACCTGCCGCATCCCACACCTCTCGCACACCCGCACACCCGCTTAATCCACTCGCCCCCACAGGCGTTTGGCGATGAAAACCGAAAATCAGCAAAACCTTTATAACACAGTTGGGGATCATTGAATAATGGATGGTGGAATATCGCGCGCATCGAAACTCGATGATGAGGTGATATTACGTAATAAAATATGATGACGTGATATTATGTAAAATCATATACGAAATATTAAAATACAGGTTAATGCCTTCAGGATTGATAAAAGGCAATTCACAACTTCGCTGCAACAGGAATCATACACCTATATATGGAATCTTCGGCGTGACGCAAGCACGACGTCGTCTGTCACACTATTCTATTCTTGTGAAGCCCGCAAAGCTCCCAGAATGAATGTTAGTGACACCGTCATCAAAGACGCATGTATGAGCTGCAACAGGAATTATACAATCTGTGGGAAGCGGGATCAGCGTCAGTCTCACTATTCTTTTAGCATTCCATTTACATTGCGAAGCCCGCAAAGCTCCCAGAATGAAAGTTGGTGACACCATTATAAAAAAACGCCTGTATGGGCTGCAACAGAAATTACATACATACATACATACATACATACATACATACATACATACATACATACATACATACATACATACATACATACATACATACATACATACATACATATACATACATACATACATACATACATACATACATACATACATATCCTTCTGCGGGCGCTAAACGTCATCAGCCTGTCACACTTTGCTATATTTAGATTGCGAAGCCCGCAATGCCGCAAAGCTCACATATAAATGTGTACTAGGGTACATCACGAGTCAGTACGAGAGACAGGCGTGTCAGAATGACGAGTGACAGAAACGATGACAGTCACCAACCGGAAATGATGACAGTCACCAGCATGACCGAATGACACAGGTGACTGGCAGAATTGACAAAGGTGACCGACAGAAGTGACTGACTCAAATGTGACATTTGAATATCTGCACCTACAGCAGATCAGACTTGAGAGAATTGGTGGGAAACCATTTAGGATTCGATCAGTCGAACATAACTGGAGGGAATCGAGGAGGACCTCAGTTATACAGTCACATCAGCAGATCTGTGAGTATTCAAATGAGAGACTTGGGAGGTGACAGTCAGAAACATTTAAGTACTGATGACAGATCCCAGCTGATTGGTTGTTGCAGTCAGCAAATGACTGAACACATGAAGTGGCATGGTAAGGACGAGTTACCTTAAGTAGAGAGCTGTGTAAGCTCTCGGAGTTGAGTTTAAATTTGTCGTACATGGCAGCCACCTCTGTGGCTGTTAGGCAACTTGACCAAAAGAGTAATAAAAAAGATCCGATTCCGATAATACCATGCTTACAGCAATATATATCTCTTTGTAGGATTGAACTAGGTTCCCTGCATTGTGTAAGTAGTCTTAGAAGCTCTTAGAGAGCACCCCCGAACAACTGGTATCAGCGTGGTTACGTTAGACGTGACCTGTTGTGCCGACTGCAACTTCGGGTGTACAATTACCGGCACACAAATTCCGGGAGGCCTTTCCGCGAGTTCCTAAAGAATTCTGAAGACAACGACGTAAAACGCGCTTAATTGCGTCTGCCTTTCGTCAAGGCTGTGAATATTATCATATTGCGAACGAATATCTACACGTCGTCAATCGGTATAATCGATGAACTGCGTGCCATTCTCGATTTTATTAGCGTCCCCTGTGGGAGAGTATTCGAGTGCTGTTGCACGACTGGAAGCGCATGTATTGCACGGCATGATCGACCGTCGACTGGCGACCCATGCTCAGTACGTAAATTGGTGCGCGTACGCGCAGCACCCTATGCAACCGTGTATGCTGCAGCCGCATGACTTGTGCACCTTGGAATGAGTTTTGTCGCATGATTGTGCGTGTATTGGGTTGTACGACTTCTATTCGCCTCTGTTGCCCGTGCTTCAGCTCCATCACATGTCGTCATGTCCGCTGGGCGTTGGCTCTTGTCGGCTTGAGATGTCGTATAATACATTGTTGTGGCGTCATGCGCGCGTGGACGTACGGATTCCGCATGCTGAGTACTCGCGGTGGCTGGCCGCTAAGCATCGGCGCCAACAACTTATCGCCAAGCGACGGTGTCAACGACTGCATCGGCAGCAAACGGAGGACTTGGCTGCGTACACGCGGTGTTTGGCCGCCAAGCATCGGCGCCAACAACTTATCGCCAAGCGACGGTGTCAACGACTGCATCGGCAGCAGACGGAGGAGTTGGCTGGGTACACGCGGTGGTTGAACGCCAAGCATCGTCGCCAGCATCGGATCGCCATACGACATCACCAGCGGTTACGACAGCAGCAGACGCTGCCGATACGTGATGGCAGCTCTGAAATGTCATCGACTCAGTGTGTGTCTTCGCCCGATGATCCAGCAGCAGCACGTATTTCCGCTCCGGATATCGCGGCGTCGCCTAGAAGAGTGACGCTATTATCCGTAACTCCGTCCGAGTCATTGGCTATGGATGACGATGCCTTCTGGGCTGCGGTGGATGCGGTTGAGGAGTCGCCGGACCCAGAGGAGGAGGATGACTTCTGGAGTTGCGATGCTGAGATTGCTGCCGATGCTAACGTTGCTGGAGGAATGCAGCATTCCGCGTGCTCATTGTCGTACGACACGTTAGCAACAACAACTGATGATGATGATGATGATGATGATGATGGCGTTGCTGGAGGAATGCAGCATTCCGCATGCTCATTGTCGTACGACACGTTAGCAACAACGCCGTGCCTCCATCACCTTGAGGGGGGGGAGAAGCGCTGATCACTAATGATCATGCTGATTTGCCACCTCCAAAGCCGCCTGACATATCTTACGGCATGGTTGGTCATCATGCCACTTGTGCAACCAATGATCCATGCGAGGTACGGCAGACTGCCCACGATTTTGTTCCGCATGCAGGTGGTGAAACATCAGATATTCGCACAACAGCAGATTATTGCGCAGCCGACGACGGTGCGGCTGTTGTTTGTACAACTGATTATTATTGCGTAGCCGACGACAGTGTGCATGATCGGTGTATCATCAATATGTGTGCGCGCACACACACTGAGGTTCAATCATCGACAACCTTGTCAGCGACGCGTGATGATGGTCCGGATGATAATTGCACAGCAGATTATTGCGCAGCCGACGACGGTGCGGTTGTTGTTTGTACAACTGATTATTATTGCGTAGCCGACGACAGTGTGCATGATCGGTGTATCATCAATATGTGTGCGCACACACGCACTCAGGTTCAATCATCGACAACCTTGTCAGCGACGCGTGATGATGGTCCGGATGATAATTGCACAGCAGATTATTGCGCAGCCGACTATCTTGCAACCGGCGGTGTAATTGTGAATATTGTCAATATTTCAGATATAATGCGTCGTGGTGAATCGTTGCCGGCTGCACAGTATATATCGTCATTGCATCCGTATCATGATACCACCTTGGATATTGACGATTCAGCATCAGCTTTGTGCTATCCCGACCCGGATGATTCAGCCGATAACGTCGCAGTTGGTTGCATTTCTGATCATGGTGATGTCCCCGGAATTTTGTCTCCTTCAGTCGCATCAGTGTGCGCTATATCCGAAGTGCATACACTCGCAGAATCGTCACCGACTTCTCATCCAGAATGTTCAGCAGCCGCAGGACTACAAACTCCGTCTTCAGCATGTATTACAATATCGTCATCAATGCGCGAGCTTGCCCATGGCGATGTTGCCTTGCATAGAGATGGTGCAACTAATGGTAATCATCACATAACCGACGGTGCAGATGGTTATTGCACAACCGAATATTGCGCAGCTGCTGCACCAGCATCAGCATCATATGCTCTTCGTGTTTCTGACTTTTCGGTGCGATCGCAATCCTTGATCGTAAAGTGCAAATGGCTTCTTGCAACCGATAATATTGGCACATCATATTATTATACTGCCGACGGCCGTATATATGATCGGTGCATCGTCGGCTTGTGTGTGCGCACACACGCTGGAGTTCGGCCATCGACGGTCTTGCTGGCGGCGCGTGATGATGTTGCGACCGATGATAATGGCGCATCATATCATTATACTGTCGACGGCCGTATATATGATCGGTGCATCATCGGCCTGTGTGTGCACGCACACTCTGGAGTTCGGGCATCGACGGTTTTGCTGGCGGCGCGTGATGATGTTGCGACCGACAATAATGGCGCATCATATCATTATACTGTCGACGGCCGTATATATGATCGGTGCATCGTCGGCTTGTGTGTGCGCACACACGCTGGAGTTCGGCCATCGACGACCTTGCTAGCGGCGCGTGATGCTGCTGCGACCGATAATGGTGGCGCATCATATTATTGTGCTGTCGACGGCCGTATATATGATCGGTGCATCATCGGCCTGTGTGTGCACGCACACTCTGGAGTTCGGGCATCGACGGTCTTGCTGGCGGCGCGTGATGATGTTGCGACCGATAATAATGGCGCATCATATCATTATACTGTCGACGGCCGTATATATGATCGGTGCATCATCGGCTTGTGTGTGCTCACACACACCGGAGTTCGGTCATCATTGACGGCCTTGCCAGCAGCGCGAGATGATGGTACGAATTGTACTGCCCTCCAGTGTGAGCGCACGGTGGCAGAGTGCGCGTGGGTACGAGTGCATAAATGTTGCTGCCAGGGGTGCGCACTCCCATGTGTATATGTGTGCAGCTGCATGGTGACTGCCGATGATACGCCGGCCGTGCGTGTGTACACACACGCACATATATATGAGGGGTGCACCATGAGTGGATGTGCAATGCTTGGGGACAGCGTGCACATGCCGCACACGTTGGCGGGACTTCCGCCGACGAAAGCGCACGTTGGAGCGCCATTGTTGGCGGTGCGGGGTGGATTGTCGTCACGGTGTGCGCGGGCGGAGGTTCCGGCGCCGGTGGCGCATGGTGCCGGAGGATCATCGTCGGCGATGCGTACCGGGAAGTTATCATCAGGTTGTACACCGTTTTCTTCTGATGATCGTGACTCGGCGTCAGCAACGAACTGCACCAGCAGCAGCGCTGAGCTGCGGCCGCCCACGGCAACGAGCTGCCCGAGTGGAGGCGCTGAGCTGCTGCTGGGTGTGGTTGAGGCATTATACGACGTGGCTGCGCATCTTCATGATGAGGCTATGTGTGTCGGCACTTGTGGAGAATCTTCGTCGCCGTCATCATCGGCAGTGACAGGGTGCGCGTGCGTACGTGTGCATACACATTGCTGCCGCGGGTGCGCGCTCCCGTGTGTATATAATCGCAGCTGCATGATACCTGCCGATGATGAGCTGGCCGGAATGCGTGGCCGAAGAGCATCCATACAGTAAAACGCGGTATATAAGGAATTGGGTCTATAAGAAACTAGCCGCTAGTTTTTTTCGTATTTGTCTAAGAAACTCTAAGAAACTAGCCGCTAGCATGATGCTCCGCTCGCCATCCAAAAAGCTATGGATTAAGAAAGTAAACCGCTAGAAAACGAGAACTCCCCTTTTGAGATAATTAGCCTATTTAAGAAACTGACCGCTGGAAAAAATTCAGATTCGATAATTCATAAGCTAACATGCTAGTGTGTGTTATCGATAGTGATCGAAGTACAATGTTGCCATTATTGTTTGCCCCTACCCACGATCGTTAATGCCCCTACTAAACGTTTTAGGGACTTCAGTGTGATTTTTACTCCTGCGTCCATGCTTTTCCCCACTGAATTAAGAAACTGCACGCTAGAGACGGTAGAAGAGATGTGAACTTTGGCAAATTAAGAAACTTTGCCGCTAGAGCGTGAGCTGCGCACCTACCTCCACATAAGAAACTGGGCGCTACAGCCGTATCGAGCAAAATCCAATGCCGACCATTATCCCTATTTAAGAAATTGACACGCTGAACTCGATCAATCCAACGACCCAAATTTAAGAAAATCGCCCGCTGACTTGGGGAATTTCGGACCCACCCAATAAGAAACTAGCGGCTGGCGTTTTCGGGCCAGTTTCTTATATATCGCGTTTTACTGTAGCCAAAGTGCAGCCCCCACGACTCGGCGAGGTGCGCCAAAGCTGCACGAGTGATAGCTGCAGAGTTGAGGTGCAGCCCCGGCAGGCGCTGCCCCCACAGTCGACGCAGCCGCTGCCCCTGCTGCCGACGCTGCCGACGCAGGCGCTGCCGACGCAGCTAGCACCGGCGTTGCCCCACGAGCGGCCCCGGCAGGCGCTGCTCCCGCGGTCGACGCAGCCGCTGCCCCCGCTGCCGACGCTGCCGATGCAGGCGCTACCTCAGCAGCTAGCACAGCTAGCACCGGCGCTGCCCTACGAGCGGCCCACGCTGGCGCTGACCCCGCTGCCGATGCAAGCGCTGCC